>UESW01004551.1:160416-203370 GCA_900491605.1 Calamus simplicifolius | reverse complement strand
TGAAATGTGATTGGGTAGAGGTCTACCCGGATTTGTATTTGTAAGGCTTACTTGTGCCCGAAAATAAGTGTTGCTAGCTAGGTTGGCTAGCGGTGATTAGTGAAAATACCCAAGGTGTTTTTGGGAGTGGATGTAGGTACAGTGTTGGCACCGAACCACTATAAATATTGTGTTTGATTATGATATATTTTCTATGATTGATTGTGTGTTAGATTCACTTCACTACACGATACTTATTTGTAAGAGGAGGTGAAAAGAATGTAAGTGCATATACTTGATAGCCGATTAAATTTTTAAGAAACCTAATTTACCCTCCCTTCTGGGTTGCTAGATCTGGGCAACAAGTGGTATCAGAGTAGGTGCTCTTGTTGTTAAGCCCTAAAAATCTTAGAGCTAAAGATTATGGTAACCTTATTTAGAGAGGGACAATCCACTAATAGGCCACCATTATTTAATGGCATAAATTATGGATATTGAAAAGCTAGAATAAAATTTTTATTCAAGCACTTGATTATGACCTATGGAGTATCATAGTAAATGGTCCTTACACACCCACAACTAGATTAGATAACATGGTGATTCCTAAACCGAAAACGAAATGGGATGAACGTGATAAAAAGTTGGCTCAGCTCAATGCTAAGGCCATGAATGTTTTGTATTGTTTATTGGATGAAAATGAATTTAATCGCATATCTACATGTCTATCTGCTAAAAAGATTTGGGATATATTAGAGGTTACCCTGAGGATACTAGTCAAGTGAAAGAATCTAAGATAAATATGCTTGTTCATAAATATGAATTATTTAAGATGGATGCTAGTGAATCAATTTTTGAAATGTTTTCTAAATTTACTGACATTATAAATGGGCTTAAAAGCCTTGGTAAATCATATACTAATGCTAATCTTGTGAGGAAGGTATTATGATCTTTGCCTAGGTCTTGAGAGGCCAAAGTCACTGCTATATTCAAGAGGTAAAGGATCTTAATGTTTTTCCCTTGAAAGAATTGTTGGGATCCTTAATGACTCATGAGCTTTAAATTAAAACATACTAATGAGGATGAGTCAAAGAGAAGGACTATGGCTCTTAAAATTTTTGAACAAAAGAAAGAGTCAGATGAATTTGAGGATGACAGTGATGATGAGGACATGGCCCTCATTACTAGAAAGTTTAAGAGATTCATGAAAAGAAGAAAGTTCAGAGGAAAAAGGAAACCATTTACTAGAGGAGATGGAAACAAAGAAAAGAAAAAAGAAATTATCTGTTATGAATGCAAGAAGCCGGGACACTTTAAATCGGAATGTCCACAACTAAAGAAAGGTCCCAAGAAATTTAAGAAAAGGCAATGATGGCTACATGGAGTGATTCTAAAAATTCAAGCTCCGAGGAAGAAGAAAAGAATGAAGTAGCTAATCTTTGCTTCATGACGGACAACGATGAGGTAAGTCCAAGTTTCCTTGATGATTTTTCATTTGAAGAACTGCATGGTGCATTCTATGAGTTAGTTGATGATTTTACTAACCTTAGTTTCAAAAATAAAGATTTAAAAATCAAATACAAAACCTAATTTTAGAAAATAATAAATATATTGAAGAAAATGAATCTTTGAAGAAAAAAAATAAGGATTTAAAAAATAAAGTTGTCAAACTTAAACCTATAGTAGATAAATTTACTTTAAGTTATTTAAAATTAAAATAATTTTAGATAGCCAAAAAGCTATTTTTGATAAAGCGGATTAGGATACAATCCTCTTAGAAAACGAAAGTCTTTGAAAAATATTTTTATACATGCTGGTCAATCTTCTAATATTACTTTCTTTAAATGTGGTTTAAAGGACATAAATCCTATGAATATTATAGTATTAGAAAAGTTTGGGTTCCAAAAGGAACCATTTTATCTAACCCCAAAGGACCCAAGAAAGCTTGGGTACCTAAGAGTAAGATGTGATATTATGTTTGCAGGTGTGTCTTGCAACCTGTGAATCTAAACAAAAATGATATCTTGATAGCGGGTGTTCAAGGCACATAATTGGTGATGAATCACAGTTCATCACTTTAGAAGCTAAAGATGGAGGTATGGTCACCTTTGGATATAATGGCCAAGGTAAAATCATTGGCATTGGTAAAATTGGTGTCACACCTCATACATATATTGATAATGTCTTGTTAGTTAGTAATTTAAAGAATAACTTGTTAAGTATTAGTTAATTATGTGACAAAGGTTTTAAAGTGATTTTTGAATCGTCTGTTTGCATTGTTTCAAATCCTGTTGATAATTCTATGAAACTTATTGGCCATAGGCATGGAAATTTTTATACTGTTGATTTGAATGATTTAAATGACCATGACTTTGATTATCTAGTTGCTATGAATGTTAAAATTGTTGAATCGAGTTGGTTATGGCATCGTAGACTTGCACATATTAGCATGGATCTTCTTTCAAAACTATTTAAAAAGGATTTAGTCAAAGGTTTACCAAAATTGAATTTTAAAAAAGATAAGATTTGTGATGCATGTCAACTAGAAAAACAAACTAGAGTTTTATTTAAATCTAAAAATATGATTTCAACTAATAGACCATTGGAATTATTGCATATGGATTTATTCGAACCGACTAGAACTACAAGTTTAGGGTCAAGCGTTACGGTCTTGTAATTATTGATAATTTCTCTTGATTTACTTGGGTTTTATTTTTAGCTACAAAATATGAAGCAATTTCTGCATTTCAAAACTTATTTAAAAAGATTACAAATAAAAAGGGAGTTTCGGTTTTATCGATTCGGAGTGATTACAAAAAGAATTTGAAATCATTTCTTTGAAAGTTTTTATAATGAGCATGGCATTTAATCATAATTTTTCTGCACCTAGGACACCTCAATAAAATGGGGTTGTATGAAGAAAAAATCGAACTTTGAAAGAAATGGCCGTACCATGTTGTGTGAGAGCAATCTTCCAAAGTACTTTTGGGCAGAAGCAATTAACACCTCATGTTACATTTTAAACCAAGCTTTGATTAGATCTATTTTGAAAAAAACCCCTTATAAGCTTTACAAAAATCGAAAATCCAACATTGCATATTTTCGTGTTTTCGGATGCCGATGTTTTATATTGAATGATGAAAAATCAAATCTTGACAAGTTTGATCCAAATCTGATGAAGGTATTTTTCTTGGTTACTCTTCTTCTAGTAGAGCTTACAGAGTTTTCAAAAAAAATATTTTAGTGATTGAAGAATCAATTCATGTTGCTTTTGACGAAACTAATGATCTTCCAATGAGGGAGAGAAAGGCTATTGATGATGCAGGAGAAATTGAAAATCAAGTGAAGGAACTTACTTTGGAGGAAAAAGATGACTCAAATATTTAAACCAATCAAGAAGAGACAAACATGAAGAACCACAAGGTAATCATGACCTAGAAAAAGGTTGGAGGTATGTACATAATCATCCAAAAGAATTTATTATTGATGATCTCATGCATGATGTTAAAACTAGATCTTCATTTAAAGATACTTATAATAACTTAACATTTATGTCTAATATTGAACCTAAATGTTTTGAAGATGCTAAAGATGATATAGAATGGATAAATGCTATGCATAAAGAATTAAACCAATTTGAAAGGAATAATATATGGACGCTAGTTAATAGGCCTCATGATCATCCAATTATTGGGACTAAATGGGTATTTAGAAACAAGTTGGATGAGCATGGTAACATAGTTAGAAACAAAGCAAGACTAGTAGCTAAAGATTATTGTCAGGAAGAAGGAATTGATTTTGATAAAACTTATGCTCCTGTTGCTAGACTAGAAGCTATTAGATTGTTACTTGCTTTTGCATGTTTTATGAATTTAAATTATATCAAATGAATGTTAAAAGTGCTTTCCTAAATGGATATATTTCCGAACAAGTTTGTCGAGCAACTACCAGGATTTGAGAATCTTTTGTTTTCAAACCATGTTTTTAAATTGAACAAAGCATTGTATGGTTTGAAGCAAGCTCCTCGAGCGTAGTATGAATGATTAAGCAAATTCTTGATTAGCAATGAATTCATTAGAGGAAATATTGATACAACACTTTTTTTAAAAGAGAAAATGATGATATGCTTATTGTCCAAATTTATGTTGATGATATCATTTTTGGTTCTACTAATGAAATATTATGTCAAGACTTTGCAAAGCTTATGCAGGAATAGTTTGAGATGAGCATGATGAGCGAGTTAAACTATTTTCTTGGACTACAAATTAAGCAGAATGTTGATGAAATCTTCATTTGCCAAAGCAAATATATCAAAGAAATGTTAAAGAAATTTGGCATGGAGACTTCCAAGTATATCGGTACACCTATGAGCTCTTCTTGTAGACTAGACTCTTATAGTATTGATAAAAGTGTTGATTTAAAATTATATAAAGGAATGATATGATCTTTATTGTATTTAACTGCTAGTAGGCTGGATATATTATTCAGTGTATGTATGTATGTTAGATATCAAGCTAACCCTAAGGAACCCCATTTATTAAGAGAATATTTAAATATTTGAGTGGTTCAGTAAATTTAGGATTATGGTATGATAAACAATCTAGCATTGACTTAATAGGATATACTGATTCAGATTTTGTAGATTGTAAATTAGACAGAAAATCTACTAGTGGAACTTACCAATTTCTAGGTGTTAATTTAATCTCATGGTTTAGCAAGAAACAAACTTCAGTAGCATTGTCCATAGCTGAGCCTGAGTACATTGCAGCTGAAAGTTGTTGTACTCAAATCTTGTGTATTAAACAATAACTAGAAGATTATGGCATCAAACTTAAAGACATTCCAATAAAATGCGACAATACTAGTGCTATCAATTTAACTAAAAATCCTATTCAACACTTTAGGACACAACATATAGAAATTAGGCATCATTTTATTAGAGATCATGTTAATAATGATAATATTATGCTTGAGCATGTTTGTACTGATTTGCAGCTCGCTGATATTTTCACAAAACCCCTTGATGAATCAAAATTTTATGAAATTAGAAGAGAGCTTGGTAGGCTTGATCCTTCTATTTAAATGAGTCATCATGATTGTTTAATTTATATACACACCTATACTCATTATGATTGCGTGAAGTTTATGTCATATGAATTGCAACTGTTTGATCTTCATATTCCTTATTTTTAATATTTTTATTGGATCAATTTAAAATTATTTCGGATGATTTAATTGTTGACCCAATTATTGATTTTGATGATTAACAAAAGACATGAGTATATTCATTATGTTTCTGACAGATTTAATAAGTATTTCAGGGATTAAAAATGTTTAATCAATCAAAAGGAATAAAGGAATAAGTTTTGAATCAAATTTTAAAGGAATTTTTTAAAGTTCAGAACTTAGAGTTGACACCCAAATAGTCAGGAGCCGACCCCAAGGCGTATCAGAAGATTTTTGGATTTTTGGCATGGTATGGAGTCGACACCCAGAGTTTTAGAGCTGACTCCAACCTGAGATACAGAGAAGTGCATTCTATTTTAGTTTCCAGAGATTACCCTAGAATTTGGGAGCCGACACCTGAGAGTTCGAGAGCCAACACCTGAGTTTCTAGAGTCGACTCTAACCTAAGAACAGAGAGCGTATTTTTATGGACATTTCTGGAGCCGATACTCTTGGATTCCGGAGCTGACTCCGAAAGCGATGAGCCAACACTTAACTTTCTTGAAGCCGACTCCTCAACAACTTTTTATTTTCTATTTTTGGACACCCGATCTGGAGCCGATACCTAAAAGTTGGAGCCGACTCCAACCTGTCAGGAAAGGATTTTCAATTGTTAAAATGGACTCCAACGGTAATATTTTTTTTACCTAATCTCTAACGGCTATTTTTCTTTGTGTGTAGAAGTATCCAAGCATCTCATAACAGCTATATTTTTCCCATAAACTTGGATTAAGAGATCTATAAAAAGAGGGAAATCGTTCATTTGAAAAATAGAGAACAGAGAGAGAAGAGACTGAAAAAATCCAAAAAATCTTAAGAGAAAAATCAAAGAGAAAAAAACTTAGAGCTCAAATCATAAATCCCAGAAAGTTCAAAGAGAAGTCCACAAGCTTCTCAAGATCAAATCAAGGATTTTTAACGTTAGAAGGAAGAAAGCAAAAGCCCCAAATCCTCAACTTCTCTACTGCGTGAAGAATCTGAGCTGAGGCCCTGATTCAATCTTTCAAAGGAGAAGAGGAAAAGAAGAAAAGAAGAAAATCATACATTCAAAAAGCTTTAATCAGGCTTTTCTTACCCTATTTATTTTATTGAATATCTGCTCACTTAAGGAGTTGTTTAAGTGTTGTATTAAAATCTTTATTGTTTTCAAACTGTTGTTTGCTAATTCAATCAGGGGATTGAATTAGTGGAGGTAGTATACCTCGGAAGAAGCTAAGGATAGCTTGTGTTTGGGTTTTGTTCTGGTGAGCCCGAAAAACCAGCTAGGTTCATTGTGATCCGGGGGAAACAACGAGTTTTGAGTTGTGAGCTTGTAAAACAACTCGACTGTAATCAAGTGGATTATATGTGGACCCAAGTGAAGCTTGGGAGTGGACGTAGGTGTTGGATACACTGAACCACTATAAAATCTTTGTGTTTGCCGTACTTTATGTCTTTGTCTCTTTCTATCTCTTTATTTGTGCTAAGCATTTATCTTGCACTCAATCTCTTTTATTTCAAAGCACATAGTTTTAAAGAGCTAAATTTTTTAGAACCCAATTCATCCCCCCCTCTTGGGTTGCCATCTGGGCCAACAATTGGTATCAGAGCTAGTGCTCATTATTTATTTGATCAAACGATCAAGAGCTAAAGATCCAAATGGCAGCTCAAGCTGGATCTTCATTTCCTGAAGTCATTCTACAAATAGACCTCCTTTATTTAATGGTTCAAACTACTCTTATTGGAAAGCTAGAATGAGAATTTTTATTCAAGCTTTAGATTATGAACTATGGAGTATAATCACTAATGGACCTAGCACACCCCACACATAGTAGATGGTTCAATAGTTTCTAAACCCGAAAGGGATTGGAATGAGAATGATAGAAAAATGGCTCAGCTCAATGCTAAGGCCATTAATGTTTTATATTGTGCATTAGATGCTAATGAGTTTAATAGAATTTCTACATGTATTTTTGCAAAAGAAATTTGGGACAGATTAGAAGTTACCATGAGGGTACTAATCAAGTCAAAGAAGCAAAGATTAATATTCTTGTTCACAAATATGAATTGTTTAGCATGGAACAAGCTGAATCTATAACCTGCATGTATACAAGATTTACCGATATTGTGAATGGTTTAAAGAGTCTTGGCAAGACCTATACTAACTCTGAGTTGGCTCGTAAAATCCTTAGGTCTCTTCCAAGGACATGGGAAGCAAAGGTGACTGCAATCCAAGAAGCCAAGGACCTCAATACCTTACCTTTGGAGGAGCTACTTGGATCACTAATGACTCATGAGTTGACCATAAAACAACATATAGAGGAAGATGTCAAGAAGAAGAAAACAATTGCCCTCAAAGCTGCAGAAATTAAAAAAATTAGTAGTGATGAAGAAGATGATGATGAGGAGACTGCACTCCTTGCTATGAAATTTAAAAGATTTATGCAAAGAAAGAGACCCTTTCACAAGAAAAAATTGGAAAAAGATGGAAGGTGAAAAAGAAAAAGAAAAGGACAAGGATAAAGAGAAAGACCCCCTCATATGCTATGAATGTAAGAAACCGGGGCACTTTAGATATGACTGTCCTTAATTAAAAAAGGGGTACAAAAAAGAAAAAGACATATGTTGCAATATGGAGCGATAGCGAGGAATCCTCTTCCGAGAAAGAATAAAAAGAGGTTGCAAACATTTATTTTATGGCAAATGACGATGAGGTAAGTACCGAAACTCATGACTTTACCTTTGATGAATTGTTTGATGCATTTAACGAACTAGTTAGTGATTTTAAAGTTTTAAAAAAGAAAAGCAAATCTTTGAAAAATGATAATTTAAATCTTATCAAAGAAAAAGATAAACTAACTCATGAAATTGAAGAATTGAAATCTGAAAATAAGAATTTGCTAAAAGAAAAAGAATTAATTTTAAATGAAAATGTTAGTTTAAAGAAAGAAGTTGATAAATATAAAAATATAGTTGATAAATTTACATATAGCACTGAAAAACTTAATTTGATATTGAGTAATCAAAGAGCTGTATTTGATAAGGGTGGATTAGGTTATAGGCCTAACAAGAAACAAAAGTATCTTAAAAATTTCTTTAGAAAGGAACAAGATAAAAATGATGTTTCATGTTATTGCTGTAACAAGAAAGGATACAAAGCCTATGAATGCAATTTCAGAAAAATTAATAAAAATTTAAATATTAAAGAAAAGAAATATAGGTTCCAAAAGGAATAATCTTTGTTGCTACTAACCATGAAGGACCCAAGAAAGCTTGGGTACCTAAACAAAAAGTTTGATCACTTTGCAGGAGTGTCTTGCGGCCAAAAGATCAAAACGAAAGTGGTATCTTAATAGCGGCTGCTCAAGGCACATGACGGGTGACAAGGATTAATTCATCACCCTTAGGATAAAAAAGGAGGAGTAGTAACCTTCGGAGATAACGGCAAAGACCAGATTATGGACTTTGATAAAATTCAGATAACTTCCTCCACTTTTATTGAAAATGCTCTTTATGTAGATGATTTAAAGCATAATTTAATTAGTATTAGCCAATTGTGTGATAAAGGTTTCAAAGTCTTATTGGAAGCTTCTATCTGCACTGTTTCTAATCCTATTGACAATAGCATTATATTTACTGGAAGTAGAAATGACAATATATATTTAATTGATTTAGACAATATGTCTACTAGTAGTCATTGCTTAGTTACTGATAATACTAATGTAAATGAGATTGGATGGTTGTGGCATCGTAGATTATATCATGCAAGCACACACTTAGTTTCAAAATTAATTAGAATGGATTTGGTTAAAGGACTTCCAAAGTTAGATTTTGAAAATAACAGAATTTGTGATTCATGTCAATTTGGAAAACAAACTAGAAACTCTTTCAAATCTAAAAATGTTGTTTCTACTTCTAGGCCACTAGAGCTACTTCACAAGGACCTTTTTGGACCAACTAGAACCACTAGTCTAGGAGAAAAGAAATATGGTCTTGTGATAGTAGATGATTATTCTAGATTCACTTGGGTATTATTTTTGGCTCATAAGGATGAGACTTTCTCAATATTTCTGAAATTCTTCAAGAAAGTCACTAATGAGAAAAACACCACCATAGTGTCTATTAGAAGTGATCATGGCACAGAATTTAAAAATCACTTATTTAAAAATTTCTGCATTGAACATGGCATTAATCACAACTTTTCTGCACCTAGAACACCTTAGCAAAATGGAGTTATAGAAAGAAATAATAGAACTTTAGAGGACATGGCCCGCACCATGCTATGTGAAAGCAACCTTCCAAAATACTTTTGGGCGAAAGCTATAAACAC
Source organism: Calamus simplicifolius (assembly GCA_900491605.1). Lineage (NCBI taxonomy): Eukaryota > Viridiplantae > Streptophyta > Magnoliopsida > Arecales > Arecaceae > Calamus > Calamus simplicifolius. The sequence continues at coordinate 193,859 of UESW01004551.1, read as the reverse complement.
GACATGTTACATCCTTAATAGAGCTTTAATTAGGCCAATTCTTAAGAAAACTCCTTATGAATTATGGAATAATAGGAAACCTAACATTAGTCATTTTCATGCATTTGGTTGTAAATGTTTCATTCATAATAATGGTAAAGATAATCTTGAAAAATTTGATGCAAAATCTGATGAAGGTATATTCTTAGGATATTCAACAACTAGTAAAGCCTATAGAGTATTTAATAAGAGGAACTTAATAGTAGAAGAATCTATTCATGTAGTTTTTTATGAATCTTTAGCATCAAGTTCAGAAAAGATTGATGATGGGAAGATACAAATTTGCTAGAAAGAGATATTGAAAATTAAATATAGATGTATCTTCATATCATGAATAAGAAGCTAAAGATGATGATTCCCCTAGGGTTGATGTTATTGATACTACTCGCAATGATGTAGATCTGCCTAGAAATTGGAGATATGCTTATGTCATCCTAAGGAATTGATTATAGGTGATCCATCTCAAGGTGTAAGAACTAGATCATCAATGAGAAATATCAATAATCATCTTGCATTTGTATCTCAAATTGAACCTAAAACTATTGAAGAAGCTTAAAAAGATAGTAATTGGATGCTAGCTATGCAGGAGGAATTAAATCAATTTATTAGAAATAATGTATGGTCCTTAGTTGATAGACCTAAAGGTCATTCAGTTATAGGATCTAAATGGGTATTTAGAAATAAATTAGATGAAAATGGCATAGTAATTAGAAATAAAGCTAGATTAGTTGTAAAATGATATAATCAAGAAGAAGGAATTGATTTTGATGAAACATTTGCACCTGTAGCTAGATTAGAAGCAATTAGATTATTACTTGCATTTGCATGTCATATGAATATCAATTTGTTTCAAATGGATGTTAAAAGTGCATTTTTAAATGGTTTTATAAATGAGGAAGTTTTTGTAGAATAACTACATGTTTTTGAAGATCATGAATTTTCAAATCACGTTTTTAAATTACACAAAGCACTATATGGTTTAAAACAAGCACCTAGAGCTTGGTATTATATATAAGTAAATTTCTAATTGAAAATGATTTTACTAGAGGAAATGTAGATAAAACTATATTTTTGAAAAGAAAACTTAAAGATTTATTAGTAGTACAAATCTATGTAGATAATATTGTATTCGGTGCTACTAACAATCTTCTATGTCAAGAGTTTGCTAAGCTAATGCAGGGAAAATTCGAGATGAGCATGATGGGAGAACTCAACTTCTTCCTAGGACTTCAAATCAAGCAAAGCAAAGAGGGGATTTTTATCAACCAAACAAAGTACACAAAGAAAATTCTTAAGAAGTTTGGGATGGAATCAATCAAACCCCTTGGAACACCAATGAGTCCTTCATGCAAATTAGACAAAGATGAAGATGGTAAGAAAGTAGATCAAAAATACTATAGAGGTATGATCGGATCTCTACTTTACTTAACTGCAAGTAGACCTGATATTTGTTTGTTGTTTGTCTATGTGTTAGATTTCAATCAGAACCTAAAGAATCTCACTTAATTGCTGTAAAAAGAATACTAAGATATCTAAGTGGAACTAAAAATGTAGGATTATGGTATTCTAGAGACTCAACACTGAATTTAATTGCTTATTCTAATTCTGATTATGCTGGATGTAAACTAGATAGAAAGAGTACAAGTGGTGCATGTCAACTTTTATGAAGTAACTTAATCTCTTGGTTTAGCAAAAACAAAATTCAGTTGTATTATCTACTGCTGAAGCAGAATATGTTGCAGCTGGAAGTTGGTGTGCTCAAATCCTTTGGATTAAGCGACAACTTGAAGATTATGGCATAACACCTGATAAAACTCATATTAAATGTGATAATACAAGTGCAATAAACTTAACTAAAAATCTAATCCAACATTCAAGAACTAAACATATTGAAATTAGATATCACTTCATTAGAGAACATGTAGCTAATGGTGAAATTTATCTTGATTATGTTTGCACTGAAGAACAACTAGCGGACATATTTACAAAACCTTTAAGTGAAGAGAGATTTTGTTATCTTAGAGGAGAGTTAGGGATCTGTGACCCTTTAGAATGATTTTGAAACCCTTAAGATTGATTATCTAGAATTCAATTAATTTCTTGAAGATCCTTTCACGATTTTAAGGACAATTTATCTAGACATGTAAACAATTTGATTCTCCACATTCCAGAGATTTTATCAAAAATTTATTGATTTTATTTCGACAAGTTTCGGATGTTTGAAACTCTTTTTTTTTTTTCTGAAACTGTTAGTGGAGTCGACACCTTGATTTGTGGAGTCGATACCTTGTCTGTGTCGCTCTCGGTCTGAGACCTTAGAGCCGACACCCGCCTTAGCGGAGTCGACTCTAGTTTGAGTGCTGACTATGTTAGCGACCTAGAGCCGACACCTCGCTTTGCGGGAGTCGACTCCAAGTGGTCCTAGGTTAACTTATCTAGGGTAGAGCCGACTCCTCGTTCATTTTAATCGACTCCAAACCTCTCCAAACTCTCTCCAACTCTTACCAAAACCCAAAATCCCTCAAATTAACCACTCCTTAGCTATCAATGGCACCCAAACGTAGGGGATCCATGTTTGGTGGAGCGGTGACGATCGAGAAACGGACTGTGAGGCGTCTGGCAAGGCAGCCTTCGCCGAGTTCTGCGTCCTCTTCCTCGTCATCCACACCGAGCGCTGCTCCAAGCCCGTCCTCACCTCTAATCGACACTTTGGCAAGCCGTGTAATCACAATGGGTAGAAAGATAGACTTTCATTTCTTTGAGGAAGAAGGTTTTACCATTGGGCGGCAGTTGACAGAACTAGGTTGGGATAAGGTATGTTTTATTGATTTACCTACTTATCCAGCCCTAGTCAAGGAGTTTTATTTCAATCTGTCTAGAGGAGATGGAGGAATTGTTAGTTCAGTAAGAGGGAAAATGATTCATATAACTTCATAAATTTTAGGAAACCTTTTAGGGATTCCTGTTACTGGGCTTGCTGGAAGCATTCACAGTGAAAGGTCAAACGCTTTATCAAGGATGCTAGGAAGGAAAATAACCGAATTTGAAGAAATTAGGGCAAACCAGTTGCCTCTTGAGTTAAGATTGCTTCACAATATCTGTGGAAGGATTTTATTTTCCAAGACAGGCAGGTTTGAGTATGTCTCAGAGAGAGACATTGTAATTATGTACAGTGTTTTGACTGGTCAGCGAATTAATCTGGCTGGTATGATGATTTGGTATATGGCAGAGGCAGGGAATAAGAAAAGATCATCTTTACCCTATGGCATGATATTAACTTTAGTATTCCAAAGCTAGTGTATTATCATTTCAGAGAATGAACTTTGAAGAACCTTAGACACACCGATTATTACATCCTGGCTACCATGCATAGAATGAGATTTATGAAAGTGGATGGTAGATGGGAAAGAAAAAGTAATCTGGATGAGAAAGTGGCTGACATTGGAGCCACTGCACCTTCTGAGGCAGGTCCTTCAGTGAGGCATCCTTCACTAGAACCTAGCAGATCATCACCACCATCGGCACCTACTTTCATCCATGCATCTGTACCAGTGTCTGTTCCTTCTATTGGTTTTTCTGATGTTCAGCTGAAGCATCTTAAAGAATTATTTAGTACTCACAAGGAAGAGATAAAATCTGAATTAGATAGCAAATTTATGCACCTGAGAGAAACCCTCTATTCCTTGGATGAAAGAGTTAGCAAAATTGAGTCCACTCTTAGAGCCTCCGCAGAATCTTTGAAAACTGATCTCAAGAATATTTTTGAAGAATTTAAAGAGATTGAAGGTAATTTAGAAACTTATTCCAAATGCAATGCAGAGCTTCAAGACAAAATTGTGACTGCATGTGCATTTGTTGATAGAAGACTAAAGGCATTTGTTCAAACTCAAAGTGAAGGAATGGGAAAAATATTAGAATAATTGCAAAGACTACTTAGAACTCATTTTTGATTATGTTGTAATGAAGTTCTTTTGATGTTATTAAAAGATAATGTTTTGTTTAGTTTTGATGTAATGAAGTCTCTTATGTAATATGATGCTTGACTTTCTGAAGTATGTAATGAACTTTTCGATACCTAATGAATATCATTTGATCTTTGAAGTATCTCTTAATTTTATCATTTAATTTGAAACTTCTTAACCTTTTTGTTGATTACAAAAAAGGGGGAGAAAGATGTAATTGATAGTCGTATATGCATTGGAAGTTATAATGGAAGAGAAAATGTATATGCATTGAAAGGAATAAGCTTAATTGACTTAAATTGATAATTTTATATGTACATTAAAAGGAAGAAGCTTAATTGACTTAATTTGATATGACAGTTTAATTGGTATCAAACATTAAACACATATAAGAAGTAATTGATAGTTGTATATGCGTTTATTGTTAAAGGGAAGAATAGATGTTAAATTGAGTATCATAGGGGGAGCCTACTTCATTCAGGGGGAGCTTACTTATGAGAACTAAATATTTGAGAAATTTGATTTGAGACTCTTATTGTTTAATCATGCATATACTCAATGTTTTTATAATCATCAAAAAGGGGAAGATTGTTGACCTAATTATTGATTTTGATGATTAACAAAAGACATGAGTATATTCACTATGTTTCTGACATATTTAATAAGTATTTCAGGGATTAAAAATGTTTAATCAATCAAAAGGAATAAAGGAATAAGTTTTGAATCAAATTTTAAAGGAATTTTTTAAAGTTCAGAACTTAGAGTCAACACCCAAATAGTCAGGAGCCGACCCCAAGGTGTATCAGAAGATTTTTGATTTTTGGCACGGTTTGGAGTCGACACCCAGAGTTTTGGAGCCAACTCCAACATGAGATACAGAGAAGTGCATTATGTTTCAGTTTTCAGAGCTGACAACTAGAATTCGGGAGCCGACACCTGAGAGTTCGAGAGCCGACACCAGAGTTTATAGAGCCGACTCTAACCTAAGAACAAAAAGCATGTTTTTTGGACATTTCTGGAGCCGACACTCTTGGATTCTGGAGCCGACTCCCGAAAGTGACGAGCTGACACTTAACTTTCTTGGAGCCGACTCCTCAATAACTTTTTATTTGCTATTTTTGGACACCCAATCTGGAGCCGACACTTGAAAAGTTGGAGCCGACTCCAACCTGTCAGGAACGGATTTTCAATTATCAGAACGGACTCCAACGGTAATATTTTTTTTACCTAATCTCTAATGGCTATTTTTCTTTGTGTGTAGAAGTATCCAAGCATCTCATAACGGCTATATTTTTTCACCTAAACTTGGATTAAGAGATCTATAAAAAGGGAGAAATCATCCGTTTAAAAAACAGAGAACAGAGAGAGAAGAGACTGAAAAAATCTGAAAAATCTTAAGAGAAAAATCAAAGAGGAAAAGACTCAGAGCTCAAATCTATCAATCCCAGAAAGTTCAAAGAGAAATCCACAAGCTTCTCATGATCAAATCAAGGAGATTTTCAATATTAGAAGGAAGAAAGCAAAAGCCCCAAATCCTCAACTTCTCTACTGCGTGAAGAATCTGAGCTAAGGCCCTGATTTAATCTTTCAAAGGAGAAGAGGAAAAGAAGAAAAGCATACATTCAAAGAGCTTTAATCAGGCTTTTCTTTCCCTATTTATTTTATTAAATATCTGCTCACTTAAGGAGCTATTTAAGTATTGTATTGAAATCTTTATTGTTTTCAAATTGTTGTTTGCTAATTCAATCAGGGGATTGAATTAGTGGAGGTAGTATACCTCCGGACAAGCTAAGGATAGCTTGTATTTGGGTTTTGTGCTGGTGAGCCCGAAAAACCAGCTGGGTTCGTTGTGATCCCGGGGGAAACAACGAGTTTTGAGTTGTGAGCTTATAAAACAACTCGACTGTAATCAAGTGGATTATAGTGTGGACCCAAGTGAAGCTTGGGAGTGGACGTAGGTGTTGGATACACCGAACCACTATAAAATCTTTGTGTTTGCCATGCTTTATCTCTTTGTCTCTTCCTATCTCTTTATTTGTGCTAAGCATTTATCTTGCACTCAATCTCTTTTATTTCAAAGCACATAGTTTTAAAGAGCTAAATTTTTTAGAACCCAATTCACCCCCCCTCTTGAGTTGCCATCTGGGCCAACAGTAATGAATGAACAAATCTTTTTCTTGTATTTTAATTGATCTACCAGTTTTCATGTTTTGGTATTCCACTTTTTATCAACCAATCTTCTAGTTTTCCTATTTTGGAATACCAACTTTGCATTATTGGCATTCCAAAAATGGAAATAGGAACCGACTGCTTCTTAAACCTTTCTTGCTTCCAATTCTCTCTTCTCCAAGTCGTGCATCATTCTTCTCCAAGCCCAAGCCGAGTGTGTTCTTCCTCTCCCCTCAAGTTTCTTCCAATTCTTCATTCTTCTTCATATCCCCTTGCTTTTTTGGATCAATGGCTTCCAAAGGTAAATATGTTCGTGGATCATCATCCCGAGGCATTAGTGAGTGCTCTCCTTCTAATCCTTCTAGTTTTTAATTTATGGTTAGAAGATCTTTAGCATTTAAAAAAATTGTTAACTTTGAGTTTTTAGCTTCTGAGAATTTTTCCATTAAAGAAAATTTAGCATATCAAGGTTGGGAATACTTACTTAAGACAAACCTACCTATTTACCCCGATCTTGTTAAAATTTTCTATCATAATATTAGTTTTGAAAATGATAGAGTAACTTCAATTGTTAAAGGTGTTAGAATTGAATTTGATGAAAATTCTTTGAGACAAATTCTAAATATTTCAAGTACTGATTTTGGTGAAGACACTCTTGATGACAGGAAGTATAAATTAGAAACTATTTTGGATATTGATGATGCTTCTAATATTGATCATATTTTTGCTAAAGATCTGAATGTGAAAATGAGGTTACTTCATAGTATTGTTTCTCGCTATCTTACTTCTAGGAGTGGTAGTTTTGACTATGTGAATGACCGAAACTTAACCTTCATGTTTCATGTTGTTACCCAAACTCATCTACAACTGCCTAGAAAAATGATTTGTGTGATGAGAGAGGCTGTTAGTAGATCTAGAGCTGTCCTACCCTATTGTCTACTTTTTACCCATGTATTTAATCATTTCGATGTTAATGTTAGGGATGAGAATGTCTACCACCTTAGCAATAATGATGTTTACAATGAGCATATCTTAATTCGTATGGGTTTTGCTAAGGTAGATGGCCTTTGGACCAAGAGCAAAGAAAAAATGCAAGACCTTTCCGCACCTGTCTAGGGGGAGCAATCTACTGCGCCTCAGAAATTTTTCACTGAACCTCAAAATTACCCTTCTGTTTCTGCTGAACATCAAAATTACCCTTCTATTTCTGCTAAACATCAAAATTATCCTTCTGTTTCTAATGTACCTCATAATTTTACTTCTATGTTTACTGATCCTCCTACAAATTATTATTACATGTTTGCTGATCAAGGTTTTATGCCTTTGGACCCCAATCCTTCTATTCATATTAATCCTTCTTTTGTTAACAATCCTATTGCTGATCTACATCCACCCAATGTTCTACCGTCCGCTCAGAATACTTTCCAACCAAGTCATCCTATGGTTACCAAAATAGACCCTGATGATATGGAAACTTTGGCTCGTAGGATTTCTGATGTTGTTTCTCTTGCTGGATCTGTCAATAGTTAATCTTCTTGTTCTTCCGATACTACTATGATTCCCAACACATCTTTAATGTTTTCTACCCTATGTGAAATCAAATTAAACCTATATGATTTACAACATAGTGTGATCATCATTAAAGGAAAAGCATTCAATTATGGTACTATGATGGATATTTCTAATTTTTTTGCCGAGTTAGGCAAGCTGAGAAAGAATATAAATTCCTTATTGGATAGTGCTAGCATTGCAAGTAATGAGATGTCTTCTTTTAGATTGTAAACTGTCAAGGCCTAGCATGCTCTTGATAGTCATTCTAAGCTCATTACTGAGTGCCACAATATGCAACAAGAAATTCAATCTTTTATATCTCAATTGTCTTCTAACGTTGAAGACCTCACTCGACGACTTGTCCCTCATTTGACGTAATCTCATCCTTTCAGACATGCTCATGGATCTTCTTCGTCTTCTCGTTGAAGTCATAAATTGATGCTACTTATGGATTTCTGCTTATGCTACTCCTGCCTATGTTACTTCTGTTATTCTGGACTTATGTTGTTTTGAAACTATGTTTCATATTTATTATGCTTGTATGGATTGTATAACTGCTGCTTACTATTGAGGACCAATGTGTGTATTGGCTTGTAAGTTATTAATGACTCATTTATATAGTTTGCAAGATCTGTTTAATTTCATCTGCACTTCATAATATCTGCTTAATGTTGAAAATTTTATGCTTATCATTACTTGCTATACTTCATTCATTCCATTGTAGAAAAGACATACAGTGATAGATGCAAACTCTTTCACCTTCTTTTTGATTAATGATAAAAGGGGAAGAAATGGAAAGCATACACTCTGATTTTAAAGCTTTTATACATTTTTTTTATTTTTTTTTTGAAGAAATAAAATGCACTTCATAATCATGGGGGAGAAATAGAAACATATATTCTATCAAAATAATTAAGTATTGTGCTAATATTGTATCTATCAAGTTCAATCAATTTTAAGTTATTTATCATGGAACAATACACTTCATTTATTTCAGGTATATTGTGATTCATAATATAAGGTAATACAGTTTATTTGACAAAATGACTTTCAAGTTTAATTATATTTGCATTGTCTTGAACTGGATTCAATTATCTTACAAATTTTTATTTATAATTCTATGATATTTTGAATCATCACCTAATTATGTTCTTAAACTATCTATATTTGATTTGCCTTCGGATTAGATGCTTAATGCTTGAATCTTGGGTTGCCAATCTTTGATTTGAATACCAGATTTCATTACCTTTGGATTGGATGCTTAATGCTTGAATCTTGGGTTACTACTCTTTGATTTGGAATATCAGATTCTATTGCCTTCGGATTGGATGCTTAATGCTTGAATCTTGGGTTACCAATCTTTGATTTGAAATACCAGATTCTATTGCCTTCGGATTGGATGCTTAATGCTTGAATCTTGAGTTACCAATCTTTGATTTGAAAAACCAGATTATGTTGCCTTCGGTTTATATTCGGGTTGCCTTCCATAGTATGCCTGCTAGGCTTGCTTAGCTTGCCTATTTTTTTATAATATAACGGATGGCTTCCTAGCATTTAATACTTTGGCACGCTAGTTACTATGCTCCATACGGCTGGCCCCTTGTTCTAAATGTTGATATGCTAACTCTCAAGTTGGCATATCGATTTTAGATTTTAGCATACCAATTTTATTTGGTTCTCTGTTATTTTTCTTGGCACTCAAGTTGGCATACCAATTTTAAAATTTGGCATACCAATTTTATTTGGTTCTCTGTTGTTTTTCTGGCACTCAAGTTGGAATACCGATTTTGGATTTTGGCATACCGATTTTATTTAGTTCTCTATTGTTTTTTCTGGCACTCAAGTTGGCATACCAATTTTGGATTTTGGCATACCAATTTTATTTGATTCTATTATTTTTCCTGGCACTCAAGTTGGCATACCGATTTTGATTTTGGCATACCGGTTTTATTTGGTTCTCTGTTGATTTTTTGGCACTCAAGTTGGCATACCGATTTTGCTTCTTGGCATGCCAATTTCTTGCCTAACAGCTAGCTCCTTCCAATTTTCAAATGTTGGGTGCCCGTTTGTTTTTTGGAATGCCACTTCACCTCTTGCCATCGTTTTGGGATTTTTACTCGTGGCTTTCTCTTGGCTGGTTCTTTCAAGCTTGCTCTCTCTCTCTCTCTTTCTCTCTCCCTCCTCTATTTTACAATGGCTATATCTTGATGTTTCTGTTATAAATAGTGGAGATGAACAGTGTTTCAGTGTGATAGTGATTTTGAAAAAGAAAAATCAAAAAATATTAGTTGAAAATATTGAGAGAAAAATTATTTGAAAGAGAAATTTGTTAGAGGATTGTTGGAGTATTGTTTTGATTATTTTTAAGCCACCAGAGTTCATTTAATGCTAATTCTACAAGTGATCTTAAAACTCTATCTCCTCATTGAAGAGCATTCAAAACTACCTTGAAGGCTTTTATTGTGCTGCTGCATTTATTAAAGAAAGAAGCAACTTGGATTAGCTTTTCAAGTTGATAAGTATTTCTATTGTTTAAATCTGCTCATATCTAGGAGCTTATTATATTAAACATTCTATTACTTATGCTTTAATTTGTTTCACAGTTGTGAAATATGATTGGGTTGAGGTCTACCCGAATTTGTATTTGTAAGGCTTACTTGTATCTGGAAATAAGTGTTGCTAGCTAGGTTGGCTAGCGGTGATTAGTAAAAATACCCAAGTTGTTCTTGGGGAGTGGATGTAGGTGTAGTTGGCACCGAACCACTATAAATATTGTGTGTTTGATTGTGATATTTTTTCTATGATTGATTGTGTATTAGATTCACTTCACTACAGGATATTTATTTGTAAGAGGAGATAAAAAGAATATAAGTGCACATACTTGATAGCCGATTAAATTTTTAAGAAACAAATTCATCCCCCCTCTTGGGTTGCTAGATCTAGGCAACATGAACATTTTTTTTCTTCCAACTCTAATTTTTCTCTCTCAATATAGAGCTTTGCATGTGATCGGCGTGGGAATCGGTGGTTTGAACCTGCAACCTCGAAGAAAGAGGGCAGACATATTACTGCTACACTACTTTGATCATTGGCAAGAAAGGATAAAAGCCCAAGATATTTCTTCATGACAAGATCCTATTGTTCAACTTCAACACAAAATTTGTTGCAAACTTCAATAGTCGAATAAGATAAGAAGATGCTTAAAAACTCCATTGGCCTAGGAAGAAATATGCAAAAGACCAGAATTATTCTTCTAGGAGATCCTTCAATGCTTAGATTGTAAATAATTAAAGAACTAGAATTTGAAAGGCAAAGCAAAATTACGTTAATATTATGCTCTGTGAAAGTAATGTTATGCATACTTATCACCTCTGGTATTTATTTCTAATTAAGGAGTTTAGTTCTTTTAGGATTTAGAAAACCCTATATAAGTAACTCTAAGATTTGGAGACCCTTAAGTATTGATTAGACTAGACTTATGAGTGTTCATGGTCCATCCATATTCTTAGTTGGAGTAGAGCTAATCTCTTGGTAGAATACTATTAATTGCATGTCACCTAATGACCGAGCACTTATTTTATGCTATATCACATGCTTCTCACTTTCATGTTCGATTTATAATCTTAGCTCAGACTAAAAAAGTAGTCAGGTCATTCACATTGACTTGGCATTACATTCTGGGCTACATGTGAGATCTTATTGACCGGATTAAACCAGCATCTTAGAGGCATTATTAGTTGAAATCAGCTTTTATTTGTGTGCTTCCCAATTTCTTAAGTTTCCTAGATGGTCTTTAAATAATAACCATCAAACTTAAAATAATTGGTAGGACTGAAATAACAAACTTAATGAAGAAGTACTTATGGTTGGTTTTGAAGGGTGAGAGTGAATAGTGCAGAACATTAGCTTCGATAGCCTTTTGCAATTTAGCCTTTATAACTGAATTAGATTGGCCTGCAAAGGCTTTAAGGCTCTAAGATTGCTTTTCGAGCTATACTTCTTTACCATTTTTTAGAATTATGATCCTTCTATCTATTGTAGATCTAGTCTACATTAGATCAAAGGAGTTTTATAGTAGTTAGTAACTAATGATTAGATCAAGCATTGCCATCTTTTCATCAAGCCTAGATTAGACAAGGACTTTTAGATAGTTCAAAGGTAGATCCCCTAGCTTCCATCCTTTTTAAGTTAGTTTTGTATAACCAGCTTTCGTAAGTTAATTTTCTATAACCAACCTTTTTTTAGTTGATTTTATATAATGGACCCTTAATACTTAAAGCATAATAATTCAAGTGAGCATATAGTTGATCTCATATACTAAAGACTTGCCCCCTGGCTCTTCTATAGTCTCACCATATTGCTCCTAAAGCTCATCTCTCATATTTAGGCTTTCAATAGGCCATGTTTTTTATGAGCTTTAATTTTCCTTTTAAGGGTTGCAACATAGCATTGCTAAGTTGTGACCCACTTTTTTTGGATTTCACTTTTTGCTCATCTTATCCTTTGTGCTTCTTATCAACTCTGTCTTCTTTTACTTCTTTCTAAGCTATAGTGACCTCCTCAACATTGACATATTTTTGACCCATCTAATAGCTTAGTTTATTAAGGATTTTTTAAGGCTAGAATCTACCTTGAACCATGTAGAATGGTTCTTAGACTCTTCCTAAATTTGATCACTATGGTGTGTATTTTATGTGCATCATTCATCATTACTGAAATCGATACACATCTTATGTGCATCATGTTGAGGTCAGTGCACATCCTATATATGTCATTGCTGATGTCAGCACACATGTTAGGTGCACCATTGATGAGGTTAATGTATATCTTATGTATATCATTAATGTGGTTGCATGTATCATACGTATGTTGTTGATGAGGTTAGTATGCACTTATGCACATGATTGATGAGGTTGGTGTGCATCTGTGCACATAGTTGATGATGTTGGCATGTATCCTTTGCACATTATTGATGGGATCCAACTTGAAAGTTAGGTTGGCAGTGCTGAGTGTTGCTCCTCGCCTCATCTCTTCTTCATTTTAGTGATATATTTTTAAATTTTTACAAACTTCAAACTTTAACAATTGTTGAAGTCCAAATTGGCTTCAAATTTCAACAATTGAAGAAAATGAGAAGATGCCTAAAAACTTTATTGATCAAAAAAGAAATTTGAAAAAAATTGGAGTTGTTTTTCTTGGAACCCTCCAAAACTCAAGCTAGCAAAGGTTTTGGGGAAATAAAACTAAGAGTAATTAACCAAAAGCTATGGATTGTAGAAGGTTATCCACACTTATGGCCTCTAGCATTTATTTATTATTGAGAAGTTTTATTCTCCTAGGATTTAGGAGACTCTAGTTAAATCCCTCTAAGATTTGGAAATCCTAGATTCATTATTTGACTAGGGTTAAGAATGTTCAAATTTCTTTACTGTAATAGAGTTATGCTCTCAGTAGTATACTACTACCACCACATGCTGCCCATGATTAGGCACTTATTTTATACCACATTACTCATCTTAATAGATTAATTCTGGTAGTCAAAAATCTTAATGAAAATTGTCATGCAAGATATAGCTAATGAAAAATGAAGGATTATGCAACAATCTCCTAAATTTATCATGTTAGTAGCTCAAGAACTAACTTGTTTTATTTGAGAAGACAAACTTTACTTCATTCAATCTAGATTCATTTGTTGGAAGATTTTCATATGATAGGATCCACTACTTTGTAAGTGGTATATACAAATATATGTGACCACTTCATTGAGCTATATTGCAAGTGAAATTAGCAAAGTGGAAGTTTAGTATTACAAATGCACTTGAAATTACTATGAAGTAGAATGCCTACCATTTGTTACCCATTAAAGCTTTCATTTCTTATGATTGCTCTAGTGCTATTGAACAAGGCAATTTAACATTATGTCCACTAATAGATCTCTGGTTTACTTACTGCATGAGTAGTAAATATTTTTGTAATATAAAATGGTAAGTATCTAGTGCAAAATAAATAGAGAGAGGCCAATTTAGAATAAGATTTCAAGACGAGGTTAGAATCTCGTCATAACTTTTATATAAACTTCCTCTTCTCTCTTAACTTTTTACAATCATCACCAAATGCTAGATTTTTCTGTTCAAGTCACTGATGATTTTTCTTCTTACTTTCATTGATTAAGCACCAATCACTAGGTTAGTATTCTCCCTTCTCCTTCTAATGGTCATTGATTAGCCATTGATGGCTGTTGACAATCATGAGATCGAGTCATGGCCTCTATCCCTTATTTTATCTCTATATTATAGATGATCCATGATGGTGCATCATCAAAGTTCTTGATCTAGTAAATGGGTAGGTGAGTCAAAGTCAGCTGATGGCAAAGATGTTGCTCTGTATATATGAGGTCCCATCTTAATTTCTCTAGTGACTGGTGTTTATGCTTTTCTATTCTTTGAAAGGAGTCATTGGTTAAAAGCATTACCTTAACTTCACTTGATCAACCCTTTGTTGCTATCACTTGATCAATGGAGCCATGACTCTAGCTTAACCAGTGCCTCCTCTTCCTTCTTCCTTCCCTCTTCCTCTCTTTTTCTTCTGTTTTTCCTCTTTCTTCTTTACCTATCTCAAGACATAATGAGTATTCTCTCTTACTTTCCCTCTTCCTCTCTCTTCTTTTATCTCTCTTTCTCTCTCTTTAAAAAAATAGAGAGAGTAGGCCATACTACTATCTAGGGTGGCAGGCAATTGCTTACCTCTATCTATAGATGATGGGTTGAGGGCCTTTTCATTTCCTTGGCCAATTGCAAGAAGGCCCTCGCAAGAAACTTTGTAGTTTAAAAACCACATTATTGATACTCTCTTTTCTTGGACTATTTTCCTAATTAGGATCAAATAATTTTATGTAGGTGGATAATGATCTAAACTTATAATAAACTAACATAGGGTATTCCTTATATCACTAACTAAACAAAAAATCCTAGTTCTTTATTTTATTTTATTTAATCATTGGGTCAAGCTATATAATAGTTAGGATTGGATTTAGTGTTAAATAGGTGAATTTTTGGACTTTAGAAACTTAGAAATTAATGATTAATATTTAAATTGGGGAAGAAGATATTTTAAAGTATCGGTATGCCAAATATTGATTTTAAATTAATTAGGCATGCTAGGTATATTTGCTGACTATTAACACATTTGTTTAGATTTTTTTTTCGATAGAGGTAGGAATCTTCTTGCTTGTTTGTATGAAAGTGTTAATTCTTAGTTTATGCATGCTTATGGAAGTGTTGATGAGCATGCATATGTATGGACTATGATGGTACATAACATTTTAATATTATAAGCATGATATAAATTCTCTTTGCATTTGATGGCTTGATATTGCATGATTATGATTGTTTCAATTGATAATGCATACATGTGAAAATAGATCACATTTTAATATACTAAACATCGTTTTGATCTCTTTATCTAATTATGCATGAATGCAGTTGTGGATTGCATTTAGAAGTCAAAATTAATAAAAATTGAAACTAGTTTATATAAAATTATTGATTAAGAAGTTATTATACTAGTTTCAATATTGTGGATTGTCATCATAGGTTGAAGTATGGTTTTATTAATTATTTTATCATGCAATGGATATGTAACATACTATTGATTGTCCTATCTCAAGGTAGAAACATAGTTGTTCCTCTCCCTCGAGCACCTCGAAGTGCTTATACTTTTTTAGGTCACCACAAGTATTGGGTTAGAGTTGATGATAAGAATATTTGATTTTGATGGTTTTGCACCTTATTGGTGACTTCTGTTTAAGTTTTACGAAATTTAAATTTTCAATGGATGCAAGCACCCTCAATTAATTACTCCTACCTTAGAGGTTAGAAAACTTTTGATTAAGAGATTCCAATTCTTATTAGCCCTTTTTAGTATAGATGAATACTCATATGAGAGAATTTATCATATATATATATATATATATAATAAAGATACAAGATGGTAGCATTCATTAGGGTTTAGGTTTAATCCCCTATATTCATTCTTCCCTCAAGATATAGTTTAAACCTCATTTGGGCATGCTTTATCAACATTTCTTGATTGTAATAAAAACCTTTGATTTAGAGACAATGCTCTCAATGACAACACTCTATGGTAATAATCCATTATGGGGTTATTAGGAGAGTGTAATCCATCCATAATTATGGAGCCATGCTCCTTTGATTATAGAACAATGTTTTAAGTTTTAGCTCTTTAACGATATCTAGATAATTAAGGTTCAATCACTTACTCATGTAGTTGGTATTGAGCTCCTGATATGTGCCTCAATGTGCTTGAATTATCTAAGCTGTCACTTGAATTGAATGAGCCTTTATTAGAAAGGCTTGGATGAGTGAAGGAGTAAAGCTCCTGGCAAAGAGATTGAACAATGATCTAAGATTTTAATTTTGAGGGAGTAGTGCTTTCATGGTAAAGGGGATATGCTTTTGATATTCATTAATAGAATGGGGTTCCTGATTTCAACCTTGGTCCAATGATGAAGCAATGCTCTAGGTTTTTAAATTTAGGATAGTAACGAAGCAATGCTTCTAAGTCTTCAACAATGGAGGTCTTCGATAATAAAAAAAAGTCTCTAAAAAATAGAGCAATGCTTCAATCTTCTACATTGGAGCAATACTCCACATTTTTAACAATGAAGGATGGCTCTAGTTCTTTGATAATGGAGTAATGCTCTATAATTCAATGGTAGGATAGTGTTCTACTAGGATTTTGCTTGGGTGTTAGGGTTGAGAGATGCTAAATTATTGCAGGATGCTTTAAGCCTTGGTTAGAGCTTGAAAGAAGTTGGGTAACTTTGCATTTTTAAAGTAATGCTTCATGTATAGATTAGGCCTTGTTGACTGGGGTTTTCTTACTTTTGTTGAACTAGGGTAAATCAAATTCTTTTAATTTAAGAAACTTGAGTTATTTGATTTGGGTGAACCAATATTCTTTGACTTTTATCAAATAAAGTTCACTTAACTCTAGAGCAATGCTCCACATGGTGAACTTGGTTTAAAAGTAATGCTCTACTTGAAATCACCAAAATTTCAAGCAATGCTCCATTTGATGAGCTAAAATTTATTTGACTTTGAAGTAATGCTCTATTTGATGAACTTGGATTTATTTGATTTTGAGAGAAATATTCCATTTGATGAACTTAGGTTCATTTAACTTTGGGAGCAATGCTCTATTTGATGAACTTGGGTTCATCTGACTTAGGAGCAATGCTTCATTTGATAAATTTGAATTCGTCTGACTTAGAAGCAATGCTTCATTTGGTAAATTTGAATTCATCTGACTTTAGGAGCAATGTTCTATTTAATGAACTTGGATCCATTTCATTTTGGTGCAATGCTTCAAAAAAAAGTTGGATCAATGCTTCAGGGTGTAGTTTTCAATTTTGATGAAGAATGCTATTGTAAGGAGCAATGCTTTTGAAAAGAATGAAGTAAGGCTCTAGAACACTAGTCCTAAACTTAGTAGAAAACATCATTAGAAGGAGCAACACTCATAGAGGAGATGAAGCAAAGTTCCTTTAAAGACTTTGGAGCAATTCTCCATATGAAGAATTATGATTTGGATGACTAATCTGAATATCTTAATGTTGGGCCTGTAGATTGGGGATTATTGCAAACTATAATAACTTTCTGGCTTTAGCTTCATTTTTTTGACTTTAAAGATGCCTCAAGCATGATTGATAGGGCTTGTGGAAAAGTAGAGAGCTGCTCTTCCAAAATTGGATAGCCCTAGAAAGGAAGTAATGCTTTCATTGAGAGGAGCAATGCTCCTAGCTAAGGTAGATAATTGATCTTTAAATAGATAGAGAACCCCATCTCCATAGAAAAATACCTCAACTTCCATCTATGAAGTAATCCTCCATTCAACAATGAGAAAGAAAAGAGCTAGAGGACCACCATTTAGAGCAATGCTCCATGTAAAAAATGGGCACTTGAATATATCTCAACTTCCATCCCATGGAGTAATGCTCCATTCAATGATGAGCAAGAAAGGAGCTAGAGGACCACCATTTGGAGCAATGCTCCATGTAAAGAATGGGCACTTGAACATAGAGCCCGCAGGACATGAGCCACTATAGAAAGCAATGATCTCTTCAACTTTGCTTCTTTTTTTTTTTCAATTTTGGAGTTGCCTTGAATGCACTTGTTGATGTTTATGGAGAAGTAGAGGGTTGCTTCAATGTATTGTGTGGCCTTTATTCAAGCAGACTCACCAACCATTGAAGAAAAATTTAGAGGTGAGCTCTAGAGGCTATTGCGAGTTGTAGGTTACTATAGCTTGACTACAACTTGTTTACTTTGCTTTTCTTTATTCGGCTTTGAAGATACTTTGAGCACATTATTTGGTACTTGTGGCGAGCAAGAAGGTTTATCCTAAGAAGTGAAAAGTTTAGATTGATGGAATTTAGTTGATGGAAAAAAATTTGGAGGCTGCTATCCTGCTATAAGACAAAAGGATAGAACATTTTTTCTACCTTCATCCTAGGCTCTAGAGACTTGAGAATGCCAAGATATAGGGTTTTTTGAGTTCCTAAGATGAAGAGGGTCTTTGCATAGAAAGGATGTGGTCACATGCGGATCTTTAAGGTACGTTTTAGACTTGAAAAAGTAAGAAAAAGGTTGTTATTGGGAGAGCAAAGTTGTAGAAAGCTCAATGGTTTTATAGGGGCTCTAAAGGGATGGACATGGAGATTATTACAGGATTTTTTGGGTTCTAGATTGAAGAAGGAAACTTGAGAAGAGGTGTTTGGTTTTGCTAGTTAGTTGGCATTGCATGGTATCGTTAATGTGTTAGTGGTATCGTTAATGTGTTAGGGCATTCTTATCCCTTTTAGGCAATGCATTAGGATTAAGAGAGAGTTCCAAGTAATGGGAAGAGTGGTAGAGGGCATGGGAATTGTGGAAAGAAGAATAGGAAATTGGAGGACATGTGGAAGTTAGCTTGCAAGAACAAGACATATTCACTTTAGGTTTTCCTTCTCTTTTTCCTTGGTTTCCCTCTTGCCTAGGACTTTAGAGGGCATCCCAAGTGGTTAGACCAGTGATTGGATCATGAGAAGAGTGGGAAAGGATGTGAAAATATGAGAAAATGGTGCATTGTTGCGAGAATATGGGAGATTGGGCACTATTATGAGAACGTGGGAGAGTGGACATGTTTTGAGTGGCCACAGCGAAGAGTCCAGCAATATGGGGTTTGCAGTTGGATTTTGCCACCCTGAAGAGTGTTGAGGATGTGACCAAGTTATTAGAGAGTGGGGAACTCATGGGAAATGAAAAATAGATGGAGTGGCGATGTCATGCATGGGGGTTGAATACCCCTTCCATGAAGATGTAGAGCTTTTTAAGAAAGTGGGGCGTAGGTTGTGAGGAGTTGCTGGCATATTATGGAGTCTTTTATGTGAAAAATTCTACATTGCAAGAGCTCAAAGAGGGTTGGATGCTGCTAGAAGCAGCAAGAATAGAACCACGCACGATCATGTTAAAAAGATCTATCAAATCATGACATTAGATTTAACCCAAATCAAATTAGGTTTAGGGCTAAATCAAGATGATGAATTTAGCCTAAATCCCTAAAAATTAATCCCAATGAGTAATAGAAGATTGGAATTGAGTCAAGTAATTGGGCCATGATGTTGGATTTGACCCCATTCATTAAAATTGAACCTAATTGGACTAGACAAATGAACCCAAATGTTAAACTAGACCCAATTCATGGAAATTGAGTCCAATTGTCAATTGGGTGTTAGAAATTTATTTAGGTGATTGACCTAGAGTGCTGAGTGATAAATTCAACTTGAATTATGGTAATTGAATCTAATTGGTCCAAATGGGCTGATCCAGAGTGTGATTCGTGGCAACTGAACCTAATCAAGGTAGGTGGCTAAGCCAAACAGCTAAATTTGACTTGATTCATGGTGATTGAACCTAATCAGGCTAAATGGGCTAAATCAGAGAGCTAGATTCAACTTGATTCATAGTAATTGAACCTAATCAGTCTAAATGGCTAAGCTAAAGTTCTAAACTTGATCCAATTCATAGTGATTGTAATAAAGTCAGATGGGTTAAGTCAGGAGATCATTTTTGACTTAACCCATAACAATTGGACTTGATTAGTAGGGTAATCAGGTTCATCAACAAGAGTAATACATTATAACTCTTTAATATTTAAGTTATATGCAAGGACCTTTTAGCAATTGAGTAATGTATTTGGACTATTACTGAGTAATGTGATGGGACTCTTTAGCAGCTAAGTAAAGTATTAGGATTCTTTAGTAGTCGAATAATGCATTAGGTTTCTTTAACATCTATATAATGAGTTAGGAGTCTTCAATAGTTGAGTAATACACCATGACTTTTCAACAGCTGAATGATGCCCTATAACTCTTTAGTAGCTGAGTAATGCACCAAGATTCTTCAGCAGTAAAGTAATAAACTAAGATTCTTTAACAGCTAAGTAATGTGTTATGACTTTTTAGCAGTTGAAAAATGCACAAGGACTCATCAATGGCTGAATAGCGTACTGAGACTTTTCATTAGTCAAGCAATGCATTGGAACTCTCCAGCAACGTAGTAATGTTCTGAAACTCTTTAATAGCCAAGTAATGCACTAAAATTCCTCAATAACTGAGTGATGCACTAGGACTCTCCAATAGTTTTTGAGAACTTGAGCCTCACCATCAAAAATTAGATCCACTGATTGGTCCTAAACATTAAGTCGAACTTAATTATTGACAATTTGCCCCATTGACAAAGCATGAGTGCTATAACTAACTTCCAATTGATATTAAATCATGCCCAAAAGGATTCAAGTCATCGAACTATACCTATAAAATTATAGATTAGCCCTCAGGTCAATCTATTTTGGTCAAAAAAGATATTTTCTTCCTGATTGTTGTTTGTTTACATCCTATGATAATGTCTAAAATCACCTCAAACAGTAGTATGTTACCGATTATCTCATCGTAAGCCAAAAATATGATACAAAATTGATTCCTATGTTACAAGCTATGAATGCAGTACCTTATTATTGCTACATATTGGATTGAAAATATGAGATAGATTTGACTACATTCGAATACAGTCAAGTTTAGGATTCAGTCATCCTTTCCACTTTTGGGTTCACATGGATCTCGAAGCCATCTTTTTCACTTTTCTTGTCTTTGGAATCCATAAACTGTATGGATCCAAAGGTGGAGGAAGTGATCGGATTCAGGATTAACTACATTCGAATGTAGCCAAGTTTATATCTTAAAAATGTTGTATCATCTCATCATAGGTTGGAAGCATGACACTATCGATTGCCGCCATTATAAACTAGAAATGTGACTTTATTGATTGCAGTGTTACAGTCGGAAATGTAGCTCCCTACTAATTGCTTCATCATAGGCAAGAAACGTGCCCCTAGCTAGCCCATAACTAAAGAGATAACCTCATTTCAATTTAACACAATTTGGAATGTGCAATTAGATCGTAATAAACTTATTATGATGGATTATACTTGAAAAATGTTGTTTATTGGGATGAATATTGGATGATGCATGATATTTGTCCTCTTTAGTATTTAATATGGAGATATTATGTTAGTAGATGCATGGCATGATAATCATATGTCTATGATTGTTTATTGTTGAGTAATTGTGATTTTATTTATAATGATTATTTATCTCTAAATATTTGTGATTATTGATAGTTGAGTAATTATGATTGTTATATACATTGATTATTTATCTAGGATATTTGTAATCATTGATGTATGTATGAGTACACAGAGGAATTCTTACCAAGTTATTATATTTTTATCTATTTTTTCAGAGCCATAGGATGCTTAGCATCGGGCTATGACTACGAATTGAGTAAGATGCTGGATAATTAGATTACTTTAATATCAAAGAAATAAAGAAAGTTGTAACTAAAAATTCATTAACGAAATCATTTCGTTTTGAAGATTAGTAATGATATACTATGGTATTATCGATATTGATAAAAATAAGCCTCGCATGTTGGAGGCTACATCGTTATGCAAATATGTCATAAACCAACCAGAAGCTAGGTTGGGGCTTGATGCTACTAAAAGGCTATTCTATTACAAGTGCAATGCAAACTAAATAGCAAATATAATCACACTAACTTCCAAGTCCATGGTTGGAGGATTCTACATGAATGAACTCTTTAAATGGGGACCCATGCATTTCTACTTAAGAATTAAGAATAGAATAACATTTATAAACAAAACTTTCTTTACATAGAATAATTACTTTCTAATATTGTTTCAACAGTGTATGACTTCTTATTTCGTTCATAAATGATATTATCAAGTGTGTTTGTTATTCAGGTTAGGCTGTTCCATAGCACTTCTGATGTCAAATGTATTTTCTGCTTACCAAGCATCAATAGCAAATGAGATAGCTTGTCTTATAGAAGGTTGCTTCCAGATATAAAACACTAGGAAAGACTGCTTATAAGCCAGAGAGCAAAACAGGAAAGTGCACCATATAAATTTTTTTGTGACCTTGATACCCTAACCTGAAGAAGAAAATCCAAGGAAAAATGTGGGACATGATGCACTGTGTTCATGTAACCTCGGTTATGATCTTTGTAGCTAGTATCAAACTTACACAAGAGTATACAATTGATCATGGGGCAAAAGAACATTGATATTGACATGACTTTGTCATACAATGATTCTACTTTGATCAAACAAATGGACTCCTTGGTCCATTGATGGCAGCAGTGGTTGGTGATCTCATGACTCAACAGACAACCAACCAGAATTATTACTTGGACTCAGTCGATAAAGAAAATTAGCAATGGCTGCCCATAGTCCAATTGAAACAGACAATCAACATGGAAATCTTCTAAGGCATTCAAACAATGTCATAAGATATATTAAATATACCTGCTAGGCAAAAGCTTAAAGCAGAAAACACTGACAATATAATATTATTTTACTACAGACAAAGGATATTAAATGAATCATGTACCATGCAAAGGCTGCATAACAAGTTACACAGGAACAAATAACACTTAGAAACAGAGACCTTACATGTTGAGGCACTAGCTCCACCATGACTGCAAATCATATCAAGAAGAATAAATAATATACCACTTTGATTGAATCCGCGGGCCTCCATAGACTAATGGATGAAAAATAAATGTGGCAAAGTTTGCGCTATAGTTTTGTTTTATCTATCTTTCAAGGAACGTTCACTGAACTTGCCATTTCTTTCTGATGAAGGCCCCCAACCATTTGAGCTTTTATGAAGAAAATAGTTACTTCCATATAAACCATTTAAGTCTAGATTTAGATGATGGAGGCTCCACATCCATGATTGAAGCCATTAGACATGCACAAAAGATCATGTGATTTGGAGACCTCGAGCCCATGCATCAAGAGATCAAAAAAATATATATTAATTTTTATTATTTAGACTATCCAATTTTTACTACTTTATACATAGGCTGGGAGTCTTCAAATCACATAATTTTAGTATAAGCATTTTAAAGTTAGTAGATCAGATCTAATGATCGACATAATAGATATAAGACCTCTATCATCAAAATATAGATATAACCGAATTTAAGTGGATATCCTCTAAAGTGTAGCTAAGTCTAGCATGTATATATATATATATATATATATATATATATATATATATATATATAGAGAGAGAGAGAGAGAGAGATGGCTTGATTTGACTATTCAAGTGGATCTACTTAGATCAAATTGCACCATGAGGGTCTCACATCAATGACTATACTGTTGGATATGATCTTATTTGTAAAATGCTTACATACAAAAACTCATGAGATTTAGTGACCCTAATTCATGCATAAAATGATCAAAAAAAGGGACAACCTAAATAATATAATAATATATGTTTTTTATGACTTCTTGATGCATAGATTAGGAAGCTTTGAATCACATGATTTTTGATATGTATGCATTTAGAGACAGTAAATCATATCTAATGGCTCAAATCAGGGATTGAGACCCATATCATCAAAAACTAGACCAATCAGATTAAATAGTGATGCTCTATATGTGCGCGCATGTGTGCGTGCGCGCAAAGTAAGACCGTGCTGCGGTCAAGTATACAACATCAAGAAGTATGATGAAAATTTAAACCTAAAAGGCAAAATGATGAAACTCTTAAGAAAAAAAAGTTTTTTTAAAAAAAAAATAATATGATACATGAGGAAATATATCCCAACTTCCTTGTAAGACAACTGACTACCTACGATAAATAAAGAAGTCAACTTACCAATTATAAAAAGCTTCATCTGCAGAGGAAACACCAACACGAGCTTTGCCATTAGGATGTTTAATCTTCACCATCTGGATTCTATGAACCATGTACACCTAAGCTATCTTTCTTTAACAAGTGACTGCACCCAGACACCCTTGTATCATAATCCTAGTAACTAGCAAAGAAAATTTGAACATGCTATAAAGCTCTGGAAAAAAAAAAGATTGTAGGAATACTTGCAGTATGAGCTGATGCCAGTGTTGGAAACTAAACTTGATTGTTGGAAATTGCTGCATAGGAAGTTAGGAAGTTGTTATTTAATTGCTGCATAGGAAGTTGATGTTATTTAATTGCTGCATAGGAAGTTGCTGTTATTTAATTGCTACATAAGAAGTTGCTGTTATTGCATAGGAAGTTGCTATTTTGAATTAAGTACTGTGGAAGACCAAGAGTCATTTGGTAATTATAAAAGGCCATGTATCCTTTCACGTTTGAGGATAAAAAAAAAAAGAAAGAATCCAGAAATTTACCCAAAAGAAAATATCTTCTCCTCTTCCAACA
This sequence comes from Calamus simplicifolius, assembly GCA_900491605.1. Lineage (NCBI taxonomy): Eukaryota > Viridiplantae > Streptophyta > Magnoliopsida > Arecales > Arecaceae > Calamus > Calamus simplicifolius. Next base: position 169,283 of record UESW01004551.1, on the reverse strand, counting down.
AATTTGGTATCAGAGCCACAAAAGATCCATGGCCTCCATGAACTTTGTTCAATCCCAAATACCCAAACTCACCAAAGACAACTATGACAACTGGAGTATCCAAATGAAGGCTTTGCTTGGATCCCTTGATGTTTGGGATCTTGTAGAAGACGGCTACATGGAGCCGACCGAAGGTGAAGCAATGCTCACACAAGAGCAAAGAAAGCAACATAAGGAGTCAAAAAAGAAGACAAGAAGGCTCTCTACACACTATACCAAAGTGTAGATGAAGGCACATTCGAGATTATCGCTGGAGCTGCAACATCAAAGGAGGCATGAACTTATTGCATAAGGCACATAAAGGAGCAGAAAAGGTGAAAAAGATTCGGGCTACAATCTTTGAGGTCTAAATTTGAATCTTTCAAAATGATAACTGGGAGTCAATTTCTAATTATTTTTTAAGATTGATGTCTATAGTCAATCAATTGAAAAGAAATGGTGAAGAAATTACTAATGTTCGAATCATGGAGAAAATTTTGCGCTCTTTAGATGCAAAATTTGACTTCATTGTTGTAGCCATTGAAGAATCAAAGGAATTAGAAGAGATGACTATAGAGCAACTCATGGGCTCTTTACAAGCACATGAGCAAAAGCTGTCTAAAAGGATGGAGGAGAAACCATCGAGCAAGTACTTCAAACAAATCTTACACTACAAGAAAAAGGTGATCTTAAAGATCAAACAAGTTTCCATGGTCGAGGCCGTGGAAGAAGAGGAAGAGGTGAAGATTTCATCAAGATCAACCTCAAAGAAGTCAAGGAGACATAAGAGACCACCATGCCCGAGGTCGTGGTAGAGGAAGATTTTTTAATCCTAGAGGAAGAGGAAGGTATGGACAACAAGCACTACAATGTTTTATTTGCAAAAATATGGGCACTATGCTAAAGATTGTTGGTACAAAGATAATGTTAATTATGTTGATGAGAAAATTCATTTTACAAAAGAACAAGAAGAAGAAGTAACTCTACTTTTGGCCTACAATAACATTACTGGTGCTATCAAAAGAAGTACTTGGTATCTAGACATAGGTGCTAGCAATCATATGTGTGGGATAAAGGACATATTTTTTAAGATGGATGAAAGCTTCAAAGGCTCGGTGACTTTTGGAGACTTCTCTAAAAGGCCAGTTGAAGGGAAAGGTAAAATCCTTATCAAGCTTCAAAATGGCACTCAAAATTTTATTTCAGATGTCTATTATGTTCTGGACATTAAAAATAACATTCTTAGTTTGGGCCAATTGCTTGAAAAAGGCTATGACATTCATATGAAAGAATTGGGTCTTTCTATCAGAGACAACAACAATACTCTTATTGCACATGTTCCTATGTCAAAAAATAGAATGTTTGAGCTAAGTTTGCATGTGGATGGCTCCTCTTGTATGTTAACACAAAGTCTTGATGACTCTACTCTATGGCATCTTAGATATGGACATTTAAACTTTGATGGTATGGTGACAGGAATGCCTTGGCTAAAAATGTCTAAGGAAAAATGTGAAACTTGCTTAGTTGAAAAGCAACAAAGGAGAACCTTCATTTCAGGAAGATCAAGAAGAGCAACAAAACCATTGGAATTGATACATTTAGATGTTTGTGGCCCAATCAAACCAACAACTATGGGAGGTAATGAATATTATCTTTCCTTCACTGATGATTATTCTGGAAAGACATGGGTTTATTTATTAAAAAAAAGAGTGAAGTGTTTCAGAAATTTAAGGATTTTAAGTTGCTTGTTGAAAAACAAAGTGGTTTTCAAATTAAAGCTTTGAGATCGGATCGTGGCGGTGAGTATTTATCAAAGAGTTTTCAAATTTTTCAAAGCACAAGAAATTTTTCATCAAGTTACTATGCCTTATTCACCTCAGCAAAATGGGGTTTCAGAAAGAAAAAATCGAACTATTTTAAATATGGTTCGATGTATGTTGAAAGATAAAAATATGCCTAAAGAATTTTGAGAGAAGCAGTTGCTTGTACAGTTTATTTGTTGAACAGATTTCCATCAAAAAGGCTTCACAATATGACACCTGAGCAAGCATGGAGTTCATACAAGCCTAAGGTTGATCATCTTGCATTTTTGGAAGTGTTGCTTATGTCAAAGTGCCTGATGAGAAAAGGATCAAACTTGATGACAAAGGAGAAAAGTGTATTCTTTTAGGATATGCTGAAAATTCAAGTGGCTATAAGTTGTATAATCCTATTACAAAGAGAGTGATTTTTTCAAGAGATGTTGAATTTGATGAAAAGCAAATGTGGAGCTGGCAAGATAACAATAAAAAGCAAGAAAATAATGAAGAAGAAGAGTCACAACATCAAGAAGAAATTCCATCAACTCCACAACAAAGTCCAAGACATTCATCTCCACAAGAAAGTTCCAGTGGCTCATCCTCAAATAGAGCACACAAAACTCGGAGTGTGCAAGAATTGCTTGACGTCACAAGGCGTCTTGATGCTAATGATTATACTATGTTTTGTCTTTTTGCAGGTTATGATCCAATTGAGTTTTATGAAGCAAATAAAGAAGAAAAATGGAGAAATCATGCATGAAGAAATTTCATCAATAGAGAAAAATGACACTTGGGAACTCACAAATCTTCCCAAGGTCATCAAGCCATTGGAGTCAAATGGGTGTATAAAACAAAAACAAATGCAAGTGGAGAAATAGAAAAAACAAAGCCCGCTTGGTAGTAAAAGGCTACAAACAACAATATGGCATTGACTATGATGAAGTTTTCTCTCCTGTTGCTCGAATGGAAATGGTACGCCTTCTCATTTCCTTAGCAGCTCAAATGAAATGGAAAATTTTTCAAATGGATGTGAAATCAGCTTTTTTGAATGGATATTTGAATGAAGAAGTCTATGTAGAACAACCTTTGGGTTTCATTCAAAAAGGACAAGAAGACAAAGTCTACAAACTCAAACGAGCTCTTTATGGATTGAAATAGGCTCCATGAGCTTGGAATACAAGGATTGACAAGTATTTTGCTGAAAATGGTTTTCAAAAATGCCTTCTTGAACATTCTCTTTATATGAAGTCTAATCATGTTGGTGATGTTCTATTTGTTTGTCTATATGGATGATTTGATATTCACAGGAAATAATCTTGCAATGATTGAAGTTTTCAAGACTTCAATGATCAAAGAATTTGAAATGATAGATTTTGGCTTAATGTCTTATTTTCTGGGTATTGAAGTAAATCAATCAGATGAAGGCATATTTATTTTTCAAAGCAAATATGCAAAAAAATTTTGAAGAAATTCAAGATGAAGAATTGCAATTCAAGCACCACCCCAATTGAATACAATACTAAATTAAGTAAAGATGGAGAAGGAGATCTTGTCAATCCAATATTATAAAAGTTTGGTTGGAAGCTTAAGATATCTTACAAATACAAGGCCAGATATTGCTTATAGTGTTGGAGTTATAAGTCGTTACATGGAGAAGCCAAGAATGGATCATTTAATTGTTGCAAAAAGAATCATTCGATATATCAAAGGCACGCAAGATTATGGTATTTTCTATTCATCTACTAATCCAATAAAATTAGTTGGTTTTTGTGATAGCAATTGGGAAGGAGATATTGATGATAGAAAAAGTACGAGTGGATTTGCCTTTTATATTGGAAGTGCAGCATTTACATGGTCTTCAAAGAAACAACAAATTGTTACACTTTCATCATGTGAAGCAGAGTATGTTGCTGCAGTAAATTGTGTTTGTCATGCACTTTGGCTTCAAAGACTACTACAAGAAATGAAGATTTCACATGAAGAGCCAACCAACATTTTTGTTGATAACAAATCTGCTATACAACTTGTAAAAAATCCAGTCTTCCATGATCGAAGTAAGCATATTGATACAAGATTTCACTTCATTCGAGATTGTATCAAAAATCAAGAAGTACAACTTCTCCACATTTCAACAAAAGATCAGGTAGCTGATATCTTCACAAAAGCCCTTAAGGAAGAAGAGTTCAAGAAGTTAAGAAGCATGCTTGGAGTCATGAAGAATCAAGTTTAAAGGGGTGTTGGAAACTAAACTTGATTGTTGGAAATTGCTGCATAGGAAGTTGCTGTTATTTAATTGCTGCATAGGAAGTTGATGTTATTTAATTGCTGCATAGGAAGTTGCTAATTGCTGCATAGAAAATTGCTGTTATTGCATATATTTTGAATTAAGTATTGTGGAAGACCAAGAGTCATTTTGTAATTATAAAAGGCCATGTATCCTTTCACGTTTGAGGATAAAAAAAAAAAAAAAAAAGAATCCAGAAATTTGCCAAAAGAAAATATCTTCTCCTCTTCCAACGGCCAGAAGTTTAGTAAATGGACCTAGAAATCAGTGACTGACTGACTCGCAGACTCCAACCTTATCTTCTTCTTGAGAACTGTGATCACCTTAAGAAGTTCCAAAGGAATTGCTGCTGGATCCAGCACATGACAACCCTTTGGTGCATTTTGAGCTTCTTCGCCTGTCAGTATATATGAAGGTACCTGATGTGAGAAACGAAACATTTCTTCCCTAGAGACCCTCTTTACTTCTCTTGGGTCCCTGTGCTGACAGAATACTGCTTTAAATCCAGCGACTTTGACCAAGGGAATGACAGATACACCTTGTTCCTCACTGTAGTCATCAGTATCTCTACCATGTCATATTGGTGGATAACTTCATTAGGAGTGTTCTCATCCCAATCAGCTGACCAGTTTTTGTAGAGGGCCCAGATATCCCCTTTTCTCGGAATAATCTTAATTACGCCACGTGGCCCTTTCTCAAATCTAACTCTATGTGAGAAAATATTGATTGTATCTTTGATTTCATACCTTCCGACCCTAAAGTCACCACAAGATTTGGTAAAACCTGAATTGACCCAATTAAGCTGCCCAAATTCACTATTGGTCCTTGAAGTTAGAAAGCTCACATAGATTTTAAAAGGCTTCAAAGAGATGACTTGTCGAACCAGCATGTAGTAGCGGGGCATTCCATCTTCATCATCATAGGTTGCCCATATTTGTTCACCTTGAAAAGATTTTTCGGTTCGATCTTTATCAAAATCATGAAAATCTGGATCAGGAACATCAATTGATAATGATCCACTAACCCCTTTGCCTGAATTAGCCTTTAAGTCATTGGAGGAACCCTTCTTGCTCATAGCTGGTTTACGCTTACTCTGACAGTCAACCAACATGTCTTGATTACGATTACCATATATGGCATGGTTGAGCTTTTTCTCATCATTTTATTTAGCTTTTGTTTCTTCTTTTTGTTTTCTTTTTCTTCCATTTTTGCTGCAGCAGAAGATTTCCACTCTTCTAACTTTTTACCAATTGTAACCTTGTTTTTCTCAATCAATATCTTCCTAATATCAAGTTGGGAAAACTCCATGCCAAAGTTGAACTGCCTGAAATTCATTCTAGATTTGAGAAAATCCATGGTACCTTCATCAACCCTTTCCATTTCAGAAGCACCCATTCGTCCTGTCTGAACTCCTCCATGATCGCCCCCAGCATCCTCACCAATGCCTCTTCTTTTCTTAGTAGGTACACTGTTATTTGATCCCCTCTTAAGATTTCCAGACCCATCACCAATGCCTCTTCTTTTCTTAGTAGGTACACTGTCATTTGATCCCCTGTTAAGCTTTCCAGACCCATAGGCATTCCTCTTGAGGGAAGCTTTCTCATATATCCGATGCAACATATTTGCAGCCTGTGCAATAGGAAATAATGGAGCAGATGCACTTGCAGCAGCTCCTGCTGCACTAGGAAATGGACCCCACTGGAAGTTTGGGTTATTGTACAAGTTATGATGAACTCCAGCTCCATGATGGAAACCAGTGGCTCCACTGCCTGAGGTGGAAGAGGTATTATGGTTGGAATTCTGCTGTCGCTGCTGAGAAGCAGAAGGGTTTGGTCCATCCGTAGGAATTTCTGAAGCTAAGAAAGGCTCATGGCAATTAGGGCAGAGGAGATTGTGATTAAGGTATATTCTGAGGTACTTAAATTCATGGTGCAACGCTTGCATGAAGCCCAGAATGTATTGGGCTTTGATGGCTGAGGAGAAGGAGGCGGTGGTGGAGGAGTCCCGAATGTATTGGGTTTTGATGAATGAGAGGAGGAGGAGGAGGTGGTGGTGGTTCAGGACAGAATGTCTTGGCCTTTGATGGCTGAGGAGGAGGAGGCGGTGGTTGAGGAGGCCGGAATGTATTGGCCATTGATGGCTGATGAGGAGGATGAGGGTTGGAAGCAAAATCGTAAAAGCGATTGGCAGTACCAAGAACATTGTCATCTTTATTAGTTTGAGAAGTTTTCTGCTGGAATTCTTTTATCTTTCTCTTCTGGTCATACAATAATCTCTTTGTCTTATCAGATAATACACTCCATGCCTGAGAAATAAGACGGAAGGCACCTTCAGCACCAATGGATTTGTTCTTATCAGGGTGAACCTGGAGAGATAACTTCCTGTACTTTTTCTTCAGTGTTTCATCATCGGCTGAAGCATCTACGCGCATAATCGCATACCAATCTTTTTCGCCATGAACTTCGATTTCTGAAGCAAGATAGACATCTAGCGTTGTGATCAACTGGTCGATGCCCTCGAGTGACGGGCAGAGATTTTGAGCCTTGAAGGCAAATTTCTTCGCTCCTGCTAAGTCCTTTGCCATGAAATTCTTTTCAGCGATCTCTTTTGCCCTAAGGCCCTCAGCTTTATTGCACTCCATATTCTCTAACCTTCTATCTGGTTCTAGAGCTTAGAATGATACTGTCTCGTAAAAATGCACAGCTTGGGATTAATTAGATTTCAATTTAGAATTGGGCAGCAGCAGTACGTGATATCGGTAGATGAAACCAAGTTGTGTGGCTAGTCTCTTCAAAGCCTTCATTTTGAAAAACAAAACAAAATCAAAAGAACACCCTTTTGAAGGATAAAATCTGGATCTTTACGAGTACCAAAGAGAGAACATCCAATGAAAATTCAATCATCTAGGTCTTGCCCAAATTCATCAAAAACCTAATTCCGTGAGAAAGAAACAAAAATCCAGAAACTCCAGAACCGGGACTAGCCAACCAAGTGTTAGAAATTCGAATTTTTTCGCCAAATTATTACGACTAGAACACATGCATGAACTTTCAGCGACCAACATTACAAAAAGTGGATAGAACAACGCAAACCAAAGAAGTACGAGCACACGACGCAAAGCCGGAAGTTTCGAAATATTTCGAGTTCTAAAGCACCGGGATAATAGAAAACGGAAACCCTAGGCAAGAATAAGGCATGAGAGCGAAGAAAAGAAGTACCAACTTCTCAGAAATCGAAAAAAAGAAAAAAGAAAAAAAACAAAGGACAGCATGCAGAAGAATCAAAGCGTGGAGCTTAGGGTTTTCGAAGAACATTCACAACTAGCCGTACTGAAAAATTCCAGTCTCTGGGGACAAGACATAGAAAACTAACGGCCAGTTCTCAACCCTCCGGCCACCGCCGGCGGCGAAACAAAGTTCAGGAGAAAGCAGGAAGGACATAGAAGAGATCGAAAGATTACCCATTCAGTGAAAATCCGCGCCGTCCGATGATTTTGAATCGCGAGGCCGCCACGAGAAAAGCTCGATCTCCCCTACAAAAAGAAAAAAAAAAATCTGAAATTAGGGAAAAAATAAAAGGAAATAAAATCAACTTCTCCTCCCTAGAGACCTTAAAAAAAAAAAAATCCCATTACCAATATATCAAAGGAAGAAGAAAAGAGAGGAATGGGGTCCCAATGGGCTTTGCCTTGTGATTTTTAATGCATTATTTTAACCCTAACCATCACCTCAAAACCTTAACTAGGGTTAAATTTTAACCCTAGAAGTGGGTCCCGCATCTCACTAAATACTATAATTTATTTGGAATAAAAGTTTCAAATAGAAATTGATATATTAAAATATATACTATTTTTAATTGTATGTATACTAATTTTAAAATAAAACATAAAGTAATATTATCGAAATGCAACTTATTGTTATAGGTTATATGATAGTTATTATACAATATTGCCTATATAATATTCCTTTAAATTTTTGAGAAAAAAATATATTCCAAAAGAAAAAACATATGCAAGGGATTTTTATTTAAAATTAAGAGTAAATATCCATATAAGACTTATATTGGTAAGGTTATTAGAGTGTAGGACAGCTCTTTACACATGTATGAATAAGTGCGATTAGAGTTCTTGCTAAGGAATTGTTAGAGTTATGGATTAGTGTTGTGTTTACATTAATTAGTAGATAAAGTTAAAGGCCTCACCTTTGTAGTAGGCCAAAGGAGAATTATGTGGATCATCAAGGAAGATACCCCACCCTACAATGAAGGTGCCCCATATAATTTATTGTAATGGCCCCATTTGTTCTTCTTACTTACTTCTAACGATCTCTTTAATTTCTCATTATGAGCTTTATAAATCATATTGAAAGATACATAAATTGTAATCAAGAATTTTTGCTATGCAATATCATTTTATGCATGAACTTAATTTCTAACCTCTAGGATATGACATCATATTTCTAGAGATATATCATATATTTGATATGATTTTGTGAAGAATGCTCAAAGTCGTTTTCTAAGATCATTGATTTTTTATGGGTTTCCTATAGAGATAATAAGATAAGCACAATGATCTGATATGGCCAAAGTAACCTCACCATGTTCCAAACCACATTCCTATGGGAAATTTGGATTGTTCAAGCTTGAAGTACATGATGTGTCAATCTACTAGCATCAACTAACTTTTTTATACTCTATCATATAAAAGATCATCACATATTCAAAAATATATCAATCCACATATCTTCAATGAATAAATGATAACAACA
>UESW01004551.1:126162-147946 GCA_900491605.1 Calamus simplicifolius | reverse complement strand
TGGATTTGTATTATATAAGCAGGAATGTGACCTTAAACCACTTCATTACAGTGGAGCTCAACAACCATCACAAGAATCAAATAATTAAAGAATTTATTTTAAAAACATTCAACTTGGGAAGCACTTCTGGTATTCAAACAAGTAGATGAAGGTGAAGATTAGGACTAGAGCAAAGGGAGTGGGGGAGCTAATTCAAAGCCATGTACATCTGCTTCCCCTTCATGATCACTCTTGTGGACAAGTGTCATTATTTGGCTTGTGGACCAGAAAAAGTAAGGCACCAACATGGTCCATTTTTTGAAAGAAAAAAGAAGTGACTTAAGGGACTGCTGGAGGATAAAAACAGGAGTATCCACATTCTTAACCGAGACAAGGGAAAACTCAAATGAGAGTAAAAGAATAAGAGTTATTTTGTTTTTTGAAAGAAGTAAAATAAATCAATTGGGAGAGATCATTTTTTTCATGAAATTTCACAATGAAACCATTAAAGAAAACTCAACCCATGCCAAATTAGGAGAAGGAGAATGCTGAGACTAGACTAAGGACAATGAGAAAGAACAAAGAGAACACAAAGCCTAGACATAGGTTGAGGAAAAACTAAGTTATGAGAAGAGGAACAGCAATGGAGGGGTAGGGAAAGAGGGAAAGATAATGTAAAGCCAAAATAGGAGAGATGGAAAGGAAGAGAGGACCAAAGCCATGACAAAGGATGGACATGTTACCTGGAACATATGGATGATGGAATGCCATGTGCCATGCTGCAAACCTACTGGCTGTCTGAATAGCATTAGCAAGATCTCCAGCAAAGGGAAGATAACAAACATTCAATTTTCCACATGCTGGCCTTGAAATGTTTTGTCCTCAGCAAAAAGCTTTTCAACTCCCATCATCTCCTCCATCGTTCTTTGTATTCTTTCATCTCCACCTCTATTTGAGAATCTGGATTCCAAAGTTGCTTCTTTGCCTCTTCACAAGCTACAGAAACAAGATAATAGGGTTATAAGAGTCCAGGATCTTAGAAGTTTTTTTTTTTTTTTTAGCTTCTTGGTGTCATCTCTTCTGATATAAGTAAAATATTCTCATGACTCAAAAACAGGCATTTGGAGCAAAGAATAAGGACATGGCAATCAGGTAATGGATTGTTTACAATAATTTCCTAGGGTTCGCCTTTTCTCCTCCAAGATCTAAATTTTAAGAGCCTAGAATAACATTATGTTTCGGAAACTTCTTTTGCGTGCATTTGTGTGCATGTTTATATTATGTACATGTATATTATGTGCGTGTTATACATGATTTAGAGAGAGGATTTTGCACTTGCTACAAAATTTTAGGATACATTAAGAACTAACAATGGTACCACTAATATTGCTTCTTTTTGCTCTCTAGTTTCACCATCTCTTTTATGTTGGATCCTGAGGTTGTCTGCTCATTTGTCTACAATTACACAAGGAAAATATTTTGATACATGTGTTGTATACAACATGTATCTAAACATGCAGTGGACATGCCATGAAACTAGTAATCCAATGCAGAAAATTTAATCAGGAAACAGTAGACAAAATGAATACACGATCCCCAGGTTTTCTTTATGATGGTGGTTACCAAGTTTTCCTTTTATTGTAGGAGAAAAAATTGACCGGAAATCAATCAACTACAGCTGTGTTGGCCCAGATGGCAACCCAAGAGGGGGGGGGTGAATTGGGTTCTTAAAAATTTAAGACTTTTAGACTTTAATTGATTAGTTAGCAAGATGTGCAAGTGAGTGAAATTAACTAACAAGCAATACACAAGCAATTAATATAGAGATATAGAGAGAGAAAATTTATCACGGCAAACACAAGATAATTTTATAGCGGTTCGGTGTAACCAACACCTACGTCCACTCCCAAGATTCACTTGGGTCCACACTATAATCTCTCTAGATTACAGCCGAGTTGTTTTCCAAGCTCACAACTCAAACTTGTTGTTTTACCAGGTGCACAACGAACCCAGCTGGTTTTAACTCGGGCTTACCAGCACAAAACCCTACACGTTGTTTTTCTCGGGCTCACAACTAACCCAACACAAGCACTCCGGCTTGCAACGAGGTATACCAACCTCCACTGAATCAATCCACTGATTGAATCAGCAAACAAATAGAATAGAAATGTTTGAACAACAAAGTGCTCCCCTTGAGCAAATATACAAATGAAGTACAAAATATTAAAAGGTTAGAAAAGCCTGATAATATTGCAGATGGTAGATGCTTGGGCTTTCTCCCTTCTTCTCTTTAACTCCTCTAGAAGTGTTGAATCACGCCTCAGCTAGATTCTTGACCGTTGAAGACTTTGGAGTTGAGTTGAAGCTTTTTCCTCTTTTGAAAATCCTCCGATTTGACCTTTAAAATGCTTGTGGATTTTCTTTTGGCTCTTGTGGATTGATGAGAAGGAGTAGACGAAGCTTCCACTTGGATTTCACTCCTTTTGAATCTCTCTCCTTTGAGCTAAATGATTTTCACGATATGCTCTGTTTTTCCCTCTTTTCAAACGATACTCTTTTCTCTCTTTTTGATTTTCTCTGGGTTATTTTGATTTGAAAAGAGCTCCTCTATTTATAGAATCTGCAAAAATGTATCCGTTAGAAACAGGGAAAAATAGCCGTTATTCAAAAATCTTACCGTTGGGGCTGATGTGTCATCGTTAAGAATCGCGCCCAGATTTGCTGGAGTCGGCTCATGCTTTTCCCGAGTCGGCTCGAGCTCTTCTTACCAAAAATAGAAATGTTTAAAAAGGTTAGGGGTCGACTCGCTAAAAGTGAAGTGTCGACTCCTGAAAGTCGGGAGTCGACTCGAGAAAGACTTGGGGTCGACTCGCGAAGTGCTCAGAAAAACACTCTTCTGGTGTCTGAGCGGAGTCGACTCGCACAGTCCAGGAGTCGGCTCAACAGAATCAGGGGTCGACTCGACAATTTCATGGGTCGACTCGACACAGATGCACATTTCTGTACACTGAGCGGAGTCGACTCTGAAACTCAGGAGTCGGCTCCGGAACGTATCAAAAATCAGAAACTTTTCTGATTGACATTAAAATCGTTCCAGATTCATTTTAAGTCAATGTTTTGTCATGGAATCAATAAAATTAACATTTAGAATTGATTCATGAACTAATCCAAAAACTTGTTGATTAAAACATGAATTATAACATTTCTTTTTGAAAGTTTGAATATTAAGCTTAAAGTCACTTTCAAAATTGTTTAAAGTTAAACTTGAGCATTCACATTGATTGTTCAAAATAAATTTGTTGCTCATTTGCATACACTCATTACATCCTTTAATAAACTCAATGGCTTTTAGTAATCATCAAAATCAAAAGGATTGGATCATATAATTTTTCTATAATCTTTCAACAATCTCCCCCTTTTTGATGATGACAAAAATATTGAGTTTGTTCATGATTGATTAGTGAATTGATTTTGTTTTCATAGTTAGGCTTAGGCTCCCCCTTAATGAGGTAGCTCCCCCTATGAAACTTAATTAATTATCTCATTTTATCACAATCATAGACAATCATAGAACTATAAAATTCTCCCCCTTTTTTGTTATCAACAAAAAGATAGAGAATTATAAACATTCATTCAAATTTCATTGACATAAGGAAATAGAGAATTCATTTCATTTAAGAGTCTAATTCATCGAAATGTTCAGTTAGGTGATCAACTATATTTTTCAATTCTAGTAACTCTAGTAACTCAATTATAAAAACTTTAGTACAAAACATGGATTGAAACTCTAGTAACTCAAAAATGAGTTCTTACAATTCTAGTTAGGTGATCAACTATATTTTTCATTCCTTCAGATTGAATTTTAACATAATCCTTGAGTTTTTTATCAACAAAAGTGCACGCACTCTGAATTTGTCTTGAAGCTCTGCGTTGCTCTTTGCATATGTCTCTCCATCTCCACATATATCCTTAAGTTCTTCAAAAATATTCTTGAGATCACTACTTAAGGATGCCGATGAAGAGCCGATAGTAGATTCAATCTTTGAAATACGATCATCAAGAGAATAAAGTGTCTCTCTCAAATGCATAAATTTATTCTCAAATTCAGTTTTAAGCTTATCAGATTGATCTTCAAGTAAGGCTTTGATTTGCAAAATTTGTTGATCTGAAAAACTAGCAGAAGATGAAGTCTGAACTAAAGTTGGAGCTGGGGCTGGAGCAGAGGCAGAAACCAAGGGGCTCGGAGGTGCAGGCGAAGGATGTCTAACAGATGGTCCTGCAGCCTCAGTATCTGTGGCTCTATCTTCTGTCACTCCTTTCCTTTCCCATCTACCATTCTTTTTGACAAACCCCATCCTATGAATTGTTGCTAGACTATAAAAATCAGTGTGTCTTAAATTCTTCATAGGTTCATTATCAGAAATCACCACACCCTGGCTTCGAAAAATCATAGTAAGGATCATCCCATAAGGCAGACTTGATTTCCTTTTCCCTCCATAATCTGCTATGTACCACAGAATCATGCTGGGAAGATTGATAGGCTTGCCTGTCACAATGGCGTCCATTACAAAAACATCTCGCTCCGAGACGTAGTCAAATCTACCAGTTTTAGGAAATAGAATCCTACTGCAGATATTGTGTAACAATCTCAACTCCAAAGATAGCTGATTAGCGAATATCTCTTCAAATCCAACCACTTCCCGGTTTAATAATCTGGATAAAGCTGGGGCGCAGTCATCAGAAGAAAATGTGGAGGTGCCAGACAAAGGTAAATTCAATAATCTAGACAAAATCTCTGCGGTAACAGATAATCTGACTCCTCTCACATTGCTAATAAGCCCATGGTCTCCTCTAGACAAATTCTTGTAAAATTCTTTAACTAAAGAGGGATAAGTTGGGCACTCAAGGGAACAAATTTTCTCCCAACCCATCTCGATTAACTGTCTCCCAACAAGAAAACCCTCATTCTCAAACAATTCAAAATCCACCTTCCTACCAGTAGTAATGATCCTATCTGCTAGACGATCTACCTGGGAGGATGTGGCAGCAGGAGCAGCAGTTGGGGTAGAAGCAGATGAGGTGGAGTCAGTGCTTGGAGAAGGTTCTCGCATGGGACGCTTCACCGGCTTCTTCACCGAGCGTTTCCGTTTGATTCCACCCGCCACAGCGCTAGATCCCCTAGTTTTAGGTGCCATTGATGATTGGAGGTGCTAATCAGGGATTATTGAGAGTTTGGAAGGTTTGGAGAGAGCGTGGAGAGAGTATTTGACGAATGGGGTCGAAAGAAATGAGCGACGAGTCGACTCTGCCCTAGATAAATTAACTTGGGACCACCTCGAGTCGGCTCGCGCAAACCCGGGTGTCGACTCGGCTCAGACACAAAAAGGCCGTCCCGACTTGGAGTCGACTCGCACCTAAGAGGGGTCGACCCGAGAGTTTCAGTTGAAACCGGGAGTCGACTCCGATACGCATCGAGTCGGCTCCGAGACCATTTCAGACTAAAATCATGAAATTTCTGAAATGTGTCCGGAAAATGATCATAAAAATTGATAAATAATCATTGGATATGAGTGAATCAATTAGATATGAATCCTAGATGAGATTTCCTTAAGGATTGAGGATTTGAAAGAATCTTAGATAAAATTTTCTTAGGGGTTTCAAATTCATTCTAAAGGATCACAAATACCTAACTCTCCTCTTAGATAACAGAATATCTCTTCATTTAAAGGTTTAGTGAATATGTCAGCTAATTGTTCTTCAGTGTTAACATAGTCAAGACATATTTCATTATTTGCTACATGTTCTCTTATAAAGTGATATCTAATTTCTAATGTGTTTAGTTCTTGAATGTTGAATTGGATTCTTAGTTAAATTAATTGCACTTGTGTTATCACATCTTAATGGAGTTTTATCAAGTGTTATGCCATAATCTTCAAGTTGTCGCTTAATCCAAAGGATTTGAGCACAGCAACTTCCAGCTGCAACATATTCTGCTTCAGTAGTAGATAATGCAACTGAATTTTGCTTTTTGCTAAACCAAGATTAAGTTACTTCCTAAGAAATTGGCATGCACCACTTGTGCTTTTTCTATCTAATTTACATCCAGCATAATCAGAATCTGAATATGCAATTAATTTAATGTTGAGTCTCTAGAATACCATAAACCTACATTTTTAGTTCCACTTAATATCTTAGTATTCTTTTTACAGCAATTAAATGAGATTCTTTAGGTTCAGATTGAAATCTAGCACATAAACATACTGAAAACATGATATCTGGTCTACTTGCTGTTAAGTAAAGAAGAGATCCGATCATACCTCGATAATACTTTTGATCAACTTTTTACCATCTTCATCTTTGTCCAGCTTTGCATGAAGGACTCATAGGAGTTCCAAGGGGTTTGATTGATTCCATTCCAAACTTCTTGAGAGTTCTTTGTGTATTTGGTTTGGTTGATAAAGATTCCCTCTTTGCTTTGTTTGATTTGGAGTCCTAGGAAGAAGTTGAGTTCTCCCATCATGCTCATCTCGAATTCTCCCTGCATTAACTTAGCAAATTCTTGACAAAGAGAATTGTTAGTAGCACCGAATACAATATCATCTACATATATTTGTACTACTAATAAATCTTTACCTTTTCTTTTCAAAAATAAAGTTTTATCAACATTTCCTCTTGTAAAATCATTTTCAATTAAGAATTTACTTAACCTATCATACCAAGCTCTAGGTGCTTGTTTTAAACCATATAGTGCTTTGTGCAATTTAAAAACATGATTTGAAAATTCATGATCTTCAAAACCAGGTGGTTGTTCTACAAAAACTTCTTCATTTATAAATCCATTTAAAAATGCACTTTTAACATCCATTTGAAATAAATTAAATTCATATGACATGCAAATGCAAGTAATAATCTAATTGCTTCTAATCTAGCTACAGGTGCAAAAGTTTCATCAAAATCAATTCCTTCTTCTTGATTATATCCTTTTGCAACTAATCTAGCTTTGTTTCTAATTACTATGCCATTTTCATCTAATTTATTTCTATATATTTTGATCCTATAACTGAATGATTTTAGGTCTATCAACTAAAGTCCAAACATTATTTCTAGTAAATTGATTTAATTCTTCTTGCATAGCTAACATCCAATTATTATCTTTTTCAGCTTCTTCAATAGTTTTAGGTTCAATTTGAGATACAAATGCAAGATGATTATTGATATTTCTCATGATGATCTAGTTCTTACTCCTTGAGATGGATCACCTATAATCAATTCCTTAGGATGACCATAGCATATCTCCAGTCTCTAGGAAGATCTACATCATTATGATTAATATCACATCATCAACCTAGTGAATCATCATCTTTAGCTTCTTGTTCATGATCAGAAGATACATCTATATTAATTTTTCAATGATCTTTTTCAATTATGTTTGTATCTTCCTCATCATCAATCTTTTCAGAACTCGATGCTAAAGATTCATCAAAAACTACATGAATGATTCTTCTACAATTAAGGTTTTCTTGTTAAATACTCTATAGGCTTTACTAGTTGTTGAATATCCTAAGAAAATGCCTTCATCAGATTTTGCATCAAATTTTCCTAAATTATCTTTACCATTATTATGAATGAAACATTTACAACCAAATGCATGAAAGTAACTTATATTTGGTTTTCTATTATTCCATAATTCATAAGGAGTTTTCTTAAGATTGGCCTAATTAAGGCTCTATTAAGATGTAACATGCTGTGTTTATAGCTTCCGCCCAAAAGTATTTGGTAAGTTGCTTTCACATAGCATGGTACGGGCCATGTCTTCTAAAGTCCTATTTTTTCTTTCAACTACTCCATTTTGTTGTGGTGTTCTAGGGGCTGAAAAATTATGATGAATTCCATTTTCAGTGCAGAAATTTTCAAATAAATTTTCAAATTCTGTGCCATGATCACTTCTTAGAGACACTATGGTGTGTTTTTCTCATTTGTGACTTTCTTGAAGAATTTCAAAAATATGAGAAAGTCTCATCCTTGTGAGCTAAAAACATTACCCAAGTGTATCTAGAATAATCATCTACAATCACAAGACCATATTTCTTTCCTCCTAGACTTGTGGTTCTAGTAGGTCCAAAAAGATCCATGTGAAGTAGCTCTAGTGGCCTAGAAGTGAAACAATATTTTTAGATTTGAAAGAATTTCTAGTTTGTTTTCCAAATTGACATGCATCACAAATTTTGTTATTTTCAAAATCTAATTTGGAAGTCCTTTAACTAAATCCATTTTAATTAATTTTGAAATAAGGTGTGTGCTTGCATGACCTAATCTACGATGCCACAACCAACCAATCTCATTTATATTAGCATTATCAGCAACTAAGCAATGATTACTAAAGACAATTTTTCTAAATCAATCAAGTATACATTGCCATTTCTATAACCAGTAAATACAATGCTATTATCAATAGAATTAGAACAGTGCAGATAGAAGCTTCAAATGAAACTTTAAAACCTTTATCACATAATTGGCTAATACTTATTAGATTATGCTTTAAACCATCAACATAAAGTACATTTCAATAAATGTAGAGGAGTTATTTGAATTTACCAAACCCCATGATTTGGCCTTTACCATTATCACCAAACGTAACAACTCCTCCTTTCTTTTCTTCAAGGGTGATGAATTGATCCTTGTCACCCGTCATGTGTCTTGAGCAGCCACTATCAAGATACCACTTTTTCTTTGATCTTTTGGCCGCAAGACACTCCTGCAAATAATTTAAACTTTATGTTTAGGTACCCAAGCTTTCTTGGGTCCTTCATGGTTAGTAGCAACAAAAATTGTTCCTTTCGGAACCCATATTTTCTTAGCTTTAATATTTAACTTGTTGTTGTTTAACGTTTTGCATTCAAAGGATTTGTGACCTTTTTCATTACATTTGAAACAAGTTATATTACTTTGGTTAGCTTTTATAAAAATTTTTAATGATTTTTGTTTCCTTAATGTGTTATATCCTAAACCTGCTTTGTCAAAACAGCTTTTTGACTATCTAGGATCATGTTAAGTTTAGTTGAACTTAATGTGAATTTCTCAACAATGTCTTTATATTTTTAACATCTTTCTTAAGAGAGTCAATTTCTTTAGCTTGCTGTTCTTTATCTAAAGCTAAAGTTTCTATTTGATCTTTTAAGTCTTTAGTTGAGTTTTTAGTTTCAGATTTTAATAAATCTTTTTCTTGATTAAGATTATCTTTTCTTTCCTAAGTTCTTCTTTTTCATTAGTTAAGTTCTTAATTTCTAAAGCTAATTCATTTTTACTTTTAGCTAAACTAATGTTGTCATTTTTCAAAAGCTTATACTTCTTTTTCAAATTTAAAATCAATCATAAGTTCATTAAAAGCCTCAAACATTTCATCAAATGTAAATTCATCATCGGGGTTTTCGGTACTTACCTCATTGTCGTCGTCGTCGTTGGCCATAAAGCAGACATTAGCAACTTCTTTTTGTTCTTCTTCTTCGGAAGAAGACTCTTCACTATCAGTCCAAGTTGCCATATAGGCCTTTTTCTTTTTCTTGTAGGCCTTCTTAAGTAAAGGATAGTCATATCTAAAGTGCCCTGGTTTTTTACATTCATAGCATACTAAGGGCTCTTTCTCTTTGTCCTTTTCCTTTTTCTTATCCTTTTCCTTTTCTCCTTCCATTTTTGAAACAGATCTCTTTTTGTGGAAGGGCCTCCTTCTTTGCATAAATTTCTTGAACTTCCTTGCAAGGAGGGCTGTCTCATCATCATCATCCTCTTCATCATCGCTGCTGCTTATTTCCTTTTCTGCAGCTTTGAGGGCGATGG
The DNA here is from genome assembly GCA_900491605.1 of Calamus simplicifolius. Lineage (NCBI taxonomy): Eukaryota > Viridiplantae > Streptophyta > Magnoliopsida > Arecales > Arecaceae > Calamus > Calamus simplicifolius. The sequence continues at coordinate 138,133 of UESW01004551.1, read as the reverse complement.
TCTTCTTCTTTCTTGACTCATCCTCATTGACATGTTGTTTGACTTGAAGCTCATGAGTCATCAGCGAACCAAGAAGCTCTTCCAATGGTAGGATGTTCAGATCTTTGGCTTCTTGTATGGCGGTCACCTTGGCTTCCCAAGTCCTTGGAAGTGACCTAAGGATTTTGCGAACAAGTTCAGAATTAGTATAAACTTTTCCAAGACTTTTCAAACCATTCACAATATCAGTAAATCTAGTGAACATGCATGTGATGGTTTCATTTTGTTCCATAGTAAATAATTCATATTTATGAACCAAAATATTTATCTTTGATTCTTTTACTTGGTTTGTTCCTTCATGAGTTATTTCCAACCTATCCCAAATTTCTTTTGCGGAATTACAAGTTGAGATTCGGTTGAATTCATTTGAGTCTAAGGAACAATATAAAATATTAATGGCCTTAGCATTTAGTTGTGCCATCCTTCTATCATTATCATTCCAATCCCTTTCGGGTTTAGGAACAATAGTGCCATCAATAAGGTGTGTGGGTGTACTAGGTCCATTAATTATAACACCCCAAAGCTCATAATCAGAAGCTTGAATGAATATCCTCATTCTAGCTTTCCAATAAGAATAGTTGGTTCCATTAAATAGTGGAGGTCTATTCGTAGAATGACCTTCAGCAAAACTTGAACCAATTTGTGTTGCCATATGGATCTTTAGCCCTTGATCGTGAGATCAAATTCTAAATGAGCACACGCTCTGATACCAATTGTTGGCCCAGATGGCAACCCAAGAGGGGGGGGTGAATTGGGTTCTTAAAAATTTAAGACTTTTTAGACTTTAATTGATTAGTTAGCAAGATGTGCAAGTGAGTGAAATTAACTAACAAGCAATACACAAGCAATTAATATAGAGATATAGAGAGAGAAAATTTATCACGGCAAACACAAGATAATTTTATAGTGGTTCGGTGTAACCAACACCTACGTCCACTCCCAAGATTCACTTGGGTCCACACTATAATCTCTCTAGATTACAGCCGAGTTGTTTTCCAAGCTCACAACTCAAACTTGTTGTTTTACGGTGCACAACGAACCCAGCTGGTTTTAACTCGGGCTTACCAGCACAAAACCCTACACGTTTTTTTCTCGGGCTCACAACTAACCCAACACAAGCACTCTGGCTTGCAACGAGGTATACCAACCTCCACTGAATCAATCCACTGATTGAATCAGCAAACAAATAGAATAGAAATGTTTGAACAACAAAGTGCTCCCCTTGAGCAAATATACAAATAAAGTACAAAATATTAAAAGGTTAGAAAAGCCTGATAATATTGCAGATGGTAGATGCTTGGGCTTTCTCCCTTCTTCTCTTTAACTCCTCTAGAAGTGTTGAATCACACCTCAGCTAGATTCTTGACCGTTGAAGACTTTGGAGTTGAGTTGAAGCTTTTTCCTCTTTTGAAAATCCTCCGATTTGACCTTTAAAATGCTTGTGGATTTTCTTTTGGCTCTTGTGGATTGATGAGAAGGAGTAGACGAAGCTTCCACTTGGATTTCACTCCTTTTGAATCTCTCTCCTTTGAGCTAAATGATTTTCACGATATGCTCTGTTTTTCCCTCTTTTCAAATGATACTCTTTTCTCTCTTTTTGATTTTTCTGGGTTATTTTGATTTGAAAAGAGCTCCTCTATTTATAGAATCTGCAAAAATGTATCCGTTAGAAACAGGGAAAAATAGCCGTTATTCAAAAATCTTACCGTTGGGGCTGATGTGTCATCGTTAAGAATCGCGCCCAGATTTGCTGGAGTCGCTCATGCTTTTCCCGAGTCGGCTCGAGCTCTTCTTACCAAAAATAGAAATGTTTAAAAAGGTTAGGGGTCGACTCGCTAAAAGTGAAGTGTCGACTCCTGAAAGTCGGGAGTCGACTCGAGAAAGACTTGGGGTCGACTCGCGAAGTGCTCAAAAAAACACTCTTCTAGTGTCTGAGCGGAGTCGACTCGCACAGTCCAGGAGTCGGCTCGACAGAATCAGGGGTCGACTCGACAATTTCATGGGTCGACTCGACACAGATGCACATTTCTGTACACTGAGCGGAGTCGACTCTGAAACTCAGGAGTCGGCTCCGGAACGTATCAAAAATCAGAAACTTTTCTGATTGACATTAAAATCGTTCCAGATTCATTTTAAGTCAATGTTTTGTCATGGAATCAATAAAATTAACATTTAGAATTGATTCATGAACTAATCCAAAAACTTATTGATTAAAACATGAATTATAACATTTCTTTTTGAAAGTTTGAATATTAAGCTTAAAGTCACTTTCAAAATTGTTTAAAGTTAAACTTGAGCATTCACATTGATTGTTCAAAATAAATTTGTTGCTCATTTGCATACACTCATTACATCCTTTAATAAACTCAATGGCTTTTAGTAATCATCAAAATCAAAAGGATTGGATCATATAATTTTTCTATAATCTTTCAACAAGCTGGCAAGGAAGCACTTCCTCTAAGGTTTCAAAGCTTTTAATGCTCTAGGTGCGATTGCTTTCTCGTTTGGAGATGCAATGCTTCCAGAAATACAGGTGGAACATCTTGGCATGACAATTTCATATGTATTGTCTGTTTCTGCTTGCACTGACCATTTTCTTTTTTTCTTCTGTATAGTTATGGATTTGTCTTTTACTGCTTAAATTGTTGTTTGGAATTGAATAAGTGTATCTGGGAAGATGGTATGCAAATTGAGCAAATCTATTATAATTTGAAAAGTATTAATATTTATGTGAATAAGCTTGACTATAGGAATTATATTGGAAGCTAGCCATAATATCGGAAGCACACATTAGAGTTAGTAAAAATCTGTGGAAGAATTATGATTTTTTTATTAAGAAAAAGAAAGAATTATATTTTTTTCATTGAAAAATGTTTTACACCTTAACTAGATGCCTGGGTAACTAAAAAGGAGAGTCCAACTATTATATTCATGCCATAATATAGTTTAGTTGAATGATGTCTCTGTATATGATTGGAAAGAAATATGAGATGAGAAAATGTTGTATGCTTAGCATTCATAAGCTTGTAGGTATATGGGGAGTCTTTTCTCTCTCTTTTTTTTTTGGTTATTGTGTTTCCAACTTTTTGGTAAAAGGAATTTTGACTTGAAGCAGCAAGAAAGAACTCTGAACTGAGTTAGTAATACTCGTAAGAGATCTTAGTTTCAACCAGTATATGTTTATGATGCTATTCAGGCATGTGACATTGGTATGAGATGTTCATGTGTCAAAAAGGAATGGACACTTAAGCCCTTAAGAAACCTGACAGCATAGTGAAAGATTTCTAGACTCAATACCTGTATATTTTCAATGTTTTTCAAAGAGGTGACATGAGTGTCAAGTCTCCATCTGTCCAGAAGAACCTTAAAGAATTCTAACATTGAAAAACAAATAGTGCATCTGCAAATGTGTTTAAAGATGTGTATATATGTATACAATATATAGGCAATTGAACTAACTGTGGAATAATTTGATGAAAATGACACCCTTCCTAAATATTATGTTCAAATTCACTATTTTACTAAAAGTTGCAGAAAAGTGACATATAATAGTGATGAGTTCGTGGTTTGATGTGTTGAAATAATGAGTGTGGATGAAGTGTACAACTGCCTGACAGGTCAATAATCCAAAATTTAATGAATTCAGATAACGGTTAATGTTTTTACATGATTTTTATAATGAATTTGGTATTCCAATTTGAGATTCACATGGACATATTTATATATAGGATAAGACCTTTAGATGCTGCAATTAGAAAAAGTGATCTTTTAACAATCCATGGCAAGGATAAAGATAGAGGTAGACCTAAACTAATATGGATAGAAATAATTAAAAATGATATAACTATTTGTAATTTGAATTTCAACTTAGTTTTGAATAGAGCAGAGTGGAAGAAGCAGATTCATGTAGCCAACCCCATATAGTTGGGAAAAGGCTTAGATGAGTTGAGTTGAGTTAAGTGATATCAATTGACTAGTTGGTGTATTATTCATCATAATAATATATAGATATGTGACTCTTTTTACCAGAATACTGTAAAGAAACCTGCAAAGAAGAACATGTACAAAGGTGTATCAGCTGCATATGGAATTATTGTTTTGTCATACTGGCAACTGGCTTTCACTGGTTATTGGGCATTTGGGCCCCAAGTTCAGCCCTACATCTTGTCCTCCCTCATTACTCCAGGATGGACCATTGTCATGGCTAATATATTTGCTGTTATTCAAATATCAGGATGCTTTCAGGTACCTTCTCTTCAACCCTATCAAAAGTGGTGATTTAACACATCTGCATCTTGATGTAGTGCAGATGAAGCAAGCAATTTAAAACATATTTATTGATGAATTTTCACTTTTAAGCATCTTCAGAGATAAGCAGCATGGTCCTAATTTCCATCTATTGCATGGTTAAGACAAACAACTTCTTCTTACATGTATTCTGACACTACAAGAGAATTAAAATATAGCAACGCCCAAATGCGTCGCTAATGCATCACTAAACATGCTATTGCGAAGCATTAGCGATGCAATGACGGCGTCGCTACGATGATCGTCGCAATCTCACTTTGTCGCAATTGCGTCGCTTAACATCGACTCTCTGCGACGCACCAAATGCATCGCAATATTTTAAAAAATAATTAATTAGTGATGCAATAGCAACTCAAATTGCGTCGCTAATATATCTTAAATATTATTATTAAATATTGCGATGCAACTAAATGCATCGCAATATTGCGACGCAATTGAATGCATCGCTAAGTTTAAAATTAATTTTTAAAAATATTATTATTAAATATTGCAACGCATTTAGTTGCATCATAATATTTAATAATAATATTTTAGATATATTAGCGACGCAATTTGAGTCGCTAATGCATCGCTAATTAATTTTTTTTAAAAAAAAAATATTAAAAATTAAAATGGTTAATACAATTTCATTACATTTAAATATTGATCGAAACATTCATCACTCATATTGATCCAAACATTCATCATTCAATTTCCAAAAATAATTAATAAATTAAAATTTTGAAGTTTTCATGTACAAAATATAAAAAGTAAAGAAAAAAATACATCAAGAATCTGCATGATCACGTGGAGGCTGGAAACCCTGTGATATGCGGCTAACCATATCCTGCAAGTAATGCATCTGCTCTCGCACATCTGCAAGCTCCTGCTGAAGGCCTCCCATACGGTGCTTGAACTCATGCTCAACCTCTTGCCAAACCTCCTGCCAAACCTCCTCCGTGATAGATCTCCGAATGTCGTCTAAACGCTCGGCTTGAATATCGCCAGAATATCGCGAGTTGGAGGCCTGATGGGGAAAATATGCAGAAGCTCTAGTGCCCAGACCATAGACCCTCCGGTCTCGCGGCTGGGCACCAATAGCCTCCAAAAACACACGTCGACTCTGCTCTGCTGAGAGTTCGATGGGCGTCCCCCCATCAGTGGAGTCGACCTGCGATGCCTGGGAGTGAAGCTCCTCGACTCGTATCTTTGAATTATAAAATCAACAATAAATGAATCAATAAATTTCTCTAAATAAAATTTTAGAAATTAAATAGATACAACATAAGCTAATTTCTTACCGCAACCTCCCGTGATCGTGTATCGACCCAGGAATCGTCCCTCCTGGTGTGTGTCTAAATAGACGAAACTCACCAGGATCTATGCCCTCCTGCTCAGACTATAACAATAGAAAAATTAATATTAATGTAAGTATTTGTAAATAACTAAATTAGTAATTAAATTATTTATGTTTTCTTACCATACGACGTCTGTGCTCCTGAATCGAAATGGAGCCCGAAGTGTGGCGGGAGAGACCCGTGCCAGGACCGCCCCTCTCGGATCGGCGGTTCGTGCTGGCTGATGCGGACCTCCTGCGCTAGCCATTAGACTGCCAGACCTGCTACCACTCATGCCAAATATCCTCTGGCACATGCGTAGGATGGGGACCCGATGACCTCCAACAATGAAGCATGTCGGAGTATTGGCATCCCGTAAGAGCTTCCCGTGCTGCCCTAATGGCATCATGGCTGGAAGGGTCCCATGTAAACTTTTTCTGCATTAAAATAAACAGTTAGTTTCAGAATTTATTAAGTTTAAGAAATTTTATATCAGAGATAAATTGTATTTAATAAGTTTACCTGAAACTCTGAAAAATAAAACTTCCTCATGGCTGCAGATACATGGCGCCAATCGTAGCCACTAGGATCCGCACGCCTCTGAAATATGGAGCTGATGTGGCTCGATACATGATGCTGCTCAATAAATCTGTTAAAAAAATGCATGTTTATAAGTAATTGACTTAAAAACATAAATATATATTTTTAATTAGTATATACTTATAGCCCATGAGCATCCAGTCGAAGTACGGTGCGGCCGATGGTGGAAGAACTCTCGGAGGTCTGTGCCGATCGGCTGGATGATAATACCAATGCAGGATCACCGTCGACTGCTGGAGAGATTGGAGGCTGTGCGATGTGTGGAGATCGAAACTCTCCATCTCCAAAGCTCATGTGATCTGATGTTGCAGGGCTACGTCCCTGCTCACTCCGTCCGTCGTCGGTAGATCTACCTCGGCCCATCATACTGAAAATACTAAAGATTCATGAATGTAATTACGATTAATGATTGAATATGTAAAAATATAACATTTATAAAAATAAATTGAATTTAAAAAAACCTTTATGTTTAGTTGGTTTCATTTCTTTCGTGAAATCTTGGTTCAACATCCGATGCCGTATCGGACTGCGATTCAATTTCATTATCATCAGAAGGAAACCGAATATTTGCATCCGCTATTTCTTGGACATCACCATTTGGATCTCTAAGTGATGTTTCAGGAGCCCTTGTATCGTCCTCAATTGCATGCATTTCCATCTCATCCTCTTGAAATGCAGGGCACTCGGCTGATTGACTTGATGAACTCTCGTCTAATACGATTGTTGAATGTATGACGATTTTAGAAACAGCCCACCAATCTCGCTTGTCGTTGCGCAAACTTGGATATCCACAGTAAAACACTTGCTGAGCTTGGGGTGAAAGGATGAATGGTTCATAGGTATGTAATCTTCATCGATGGTTCATTTCAACTAAATTGTAGTCGTTATGAACCCTTTTGCCCACAGGAACTGTCGGATCGAACCAATCGCAACGAAACAATACTGTTCATGATTGAAATTGATTGAGTGATACTACTCACAAATTCATAAAACCAGTAAGCGAACTCTGTTTCTAACTTCTACCGAATTGCAACTTGACTGATGTCGGGATTCATCTGTCGTTGTCTATCACAATACATCCTTATGGAATGATAATGATTAAAACTTATGTTAGCAATTAAATATTACGGTATATTGTAATTTAAATTAGAAGTTCCAATTAAGCATTGAAGTATACACTTACTCAATATATGGATCGACTTATCTACAGTTCATTAGGATGTAATAATGTGCTGCATTATTCTCCATATCGCTAAGATTTCTTGACTTCTGCCCCCCAAATGAACGGCAGATACCTTTAAAAATTAATATTCTACCGTCATTAGGTTCTTCTTCGTCCACACATACGTCATCGTTACGACCAAGATTTCGGCTCCTTGTGTGGACGTGCCCCTTAAAGTAATGCGAGGCAAAAGATGAAACTTCTTTGACCAAGTGTGCATTGCATATAGAACCTTTAACCCTTGCCTTATTACGCACATTATTTTTTAACTTCTTAAGGTACCTATATGTAAAGTTGAGACAAAAAATTAACCAATTTTCTCGCAATAAAATAATATTTGAAATGTCAACATGTCTTAATGATGTATATATTTACCTCTCGAAAGGATAACGGAGGTCACCGCATCTCGACCCCGAGACCCCCTCCGGTCTCGGGTTGAGGTCACCATATCTCGACCCCGAGACCCCCCTCCGGTCTCGGGGTGCACAAGCATCATCTCACCCCCGAGACCCCTCCGGTCTCGGGGTGAGGTCACCATATCTCGACCCCGAGACCCCCCTCCGGTCTCGGGGTGCACAAGCATCATCTCACCCCCGAAACCCCCTCCGGTCTCGGGGTGAGGTCACCATATCTTGACCTCGAGACCCCCCTCCGGTCTTGGGGTGCAAAAGCATCATCTCACCCCCGAGACCCCCTCCATTCTCGGGGTGAGGTCACCATATCTCGACCCCGAGACCCTCCTCCGGTCTTGGGGTGTACATCATCATCTCACCCCGAGACCCCCTCCGGTCTCGGGGTGAGGTCACCATATCTCGACCCCGAGACCCCCCTCCGGTCTCGGGGTGCACAAGCATCATCTCACCCCCGAGACCCCCTCCGGTCTTGGGGTGAGGTCACCATATCTCGACCCCGAGACCCCCCTCCGGTCTCAGGGTGCACAAGCATCATCTCACCCTCGAGACCCCCTCCGGTCTCGAGGTGAGGTCACCATATCTCGACCCCGAGACCCCCCTCCGGTCTCGGGGTGCACAAGCATCATCTCACCCCCGAGACCCCCTTCGGTCTCGGGGTGAGGTCACCATATCTCGACCCCGAGACCCCCCTCCGATCTTGGGGTGCACAAGCATCATCTCACCCCCGAGACCCCTCCGTCTTGGGGTGAGGTCACCATATCTCGACCCCGAGACCCCCCTCCGGTCTCGTGGTGCACAAGCATCATCTCACCCCCGAGACCCCCTCCGGTCTCGGGGTGAGGTCACTATATCTCGACCCCGAGACCCCCCTCCGGTCTCGGGGTGCACAAGCATCATCTCACCCCCGAGACCCCCTCCGGTCTCGGGGTGAGGTCACCATATCTCGACCCCGAGACCCCCCTCCGGTCTCAGGGTGCATAAGCATCATCTCACCCCCGAGACCCCCTTGGTCTCGGGGAGAGGTCACCATAACTCGACCTCGAGACCCCCTCCGGTCTCGGGGTGCGCAGGCATCATCAACGTTCAGTACATGAACCAGCCTTCGAATGAAACGACAACTTCGGACCACCTGGCGCACCCACGTGACTCGCCGTGCACTCGTAGCTGCTTGTGGCTATACCTCATAACGGTGTATGGTGCATTGCATGTATCATGTGCATGACTGTGCCCCGTTATGGAGTATGATTCACTATCACTTGCAATTGTGCGTGGTCATGTCAAGCAATGGCGCGCACCAAATGCAACCGCGGCTGCTAGACACCTGTAATGCCATATTGACAGGTAACGCGGGATGCCTCTGGCGCGCACAGTGATGGTACAACAATAATCTTCTGGAACAAAAAGATGGGACATTCGAACAGGTATAAAAGCACGTGCCCGCGCTGTAAGTAGGGGCTTGGACTCTGGTTTTTTAGTTTTTCCTACTAGCTGAAACCCTAACTGCGTCAGCTCCCTTCTGCTGAGCAGTTCTTGTCTGATCCCAAGTAACTAACTTGAGCGTCGGAGGGTCCCCACTGGAGCATCCGGTCTCCGGGGACTTTTCTTGTAGGGTTCGGAGAGAAGGACATCCATCTTCCCGACGCTTGAAGAAAGTGACTTGGCGTCATCAGTCGGCAACGACCGATATTGCACCGTTGTGAACGCAATGTTTTATTTTTAATTTTTTTATCTTTTAATTATATTTTATAAAATTTATTTTTTCATAAACTCTGCGATGCATTTTTTGCATCGCTAAATTAAAAATTAATTTATTTAATTTTTTGATTTATTGCGTCGCTAATGTGTCGCTATTTAACATAATTAAATTTTTAAAAAATATTGCGATGCACCAAAATCGTTGCAATATTTTTATTTCATATTTATTTTTAATTTTTTAAAAAAATTATTTTTTTAAAAATATTGCGATGCAATACTTGCGTCAATAAATAAAAAATTATTTTTATTAATTTTTTATTTTATTGCATTGCTATTGCATCACTATTTAATATTATTTTTTTAAAAAAATTGCGACACACTAGAGTGCATCACAATATTTTTATTTCATAATTATATTTTATAAAAATTAATTTTATTTCAAATAATTGCGATGCAATACTTGCGTCGCTATATTAAAAATTATTTTTTAATTTTTGGTTTATTGCGTCGCTATTGCATCATTATTTAATATAATTAATTTTTTTAAAAAAATTGCGATGCACTAGAGTGCATCGCAATATTTTTATTTCATAATTATAAAAATTAATTTTATTTCAAATAATTGCGACGCAATACTTGTGTCGCTATATTAAATTTTTTTTTAATTTTTGGTTTATTGCGTCGCTATTTAACATAATTAAATTTTTTTAAAACATTGCGACACACTGTTTTGCATCGCAATATTTTTATTTCATAATTATCTTTTATAAAAATTAAATTTAAAAATATTGCGATGCATTCTTGCGTCGTTAAATTAAAAATTTAATTTTTTTAATTATCTGGTTTATTGAGTCGCGAATGCGTCGCTAATTGCGTCGCAATTTCTTGTTGTCGCGGAGGCGTCACAATTTGGTCGCAATTTAGCGACGCAATGATGCGTCGCTAAATTTTCATCACTATTTTAATATTTTCTTGTAGTGTGATATATTTTATATTTTCAGATATACTGCAGACCAACGTATGCATATTTGAAGAACGGATTCTGTCTAAAAATACGACTTATGGCGTGTGCATCCAAAATGCTCTATTGAGACTTGTTCTTACATCAATCTATATGACTTTGATTACTCTAACTGCTGCAGCAATGCCCTTCTTTGGAGACTTTGTTTCCATTTGTGGAGCTATTGGGTTTACCCCTCTAGATTTTGTATTCCCAGCCTTAGCTTTTCTAAAATCTGGAAGAATGCCCAAGAATGGCAGACTGAAACTTCTGGTGCAGATAATTAACTTTGCCATTGCTATTTGGTTCTCTTTGGTTGCAATATTGGGTTGCATAGGTGCAGTCAGATTCATTGTCCTTGACATCAAGACATACAAGTTCTTTCATGACATGTGATCTTATATTTTAGCTTGTCCAACTGCCACTAGTCTGTTGATTATCTTTTTGGATTATGGGCTTAAGCCTGAGGGTATGGATTGAGTTGCAAAACATTTAAAGTAAATCTGTAATCCCTACTTTTTTTTAATAGAAAAAATAGACATCTTTAAACACTAATGATCTGTAAGTACCCCTAGTGCACATCATTTCCATTATGTCAAAGATTCCACATTATCTTGCCTATAGGTACTTAATATTGTTAAAAGTTGCAGGTTATGCTGTCAGACTTAATGGCAGTAAGTTGGACACTGTCAAATTGGTTCCATATGGTGCATGGAAGTGTTTGATCTTACCAAAGCTTATTCCACAAACTCAGGTATTCGATTTAAATCTGATGATTTGTATTATGTACTTCTTTTGAGAGAATTGTATTATGTACATAAGTAATCATTGTGCTGCTATTATAGCTTACTTAGACGGCATGACTACTTGTTTGATGAGGCTGTGGTTTGTGAATATATGCATCAGCAAATAATTATATGAAATCACTTTACTTTTACTGTCTTCTTAAACAGTCATAGTCGTGCAGATAGAATTGAGATTACATGACCAAGTTGGTTGATTCTGCAACAGGTGGTGCATCATAGCTGGATTGGAATTGAAGGGGCTTATCTGAAAAAAAGTAGAATGTATGGTGAACCTAATGAACATCATCTAGAACACTTATGTTGACCCAATTATCGATTTTGATGATTAATAAATGACATAAGTATATCCATTATGTTTCTAATAGATTTAACAAGGTTTCAGGCATTAAAAATATTTGATCAATCAAAATGTATAAAGAAACTTGTTTTGAATCAAATGCTGAAAGTATTTTTCAAAATTCAGAGCCTGGAGTCGACACCTAGATGGTCTGGAGCTGACCCCATGGCGGATCAGATGTTTTCCTGATTTTTGGCATGGTCTGGAGTCGACACCCAGAGTTTTGAAGCCGACT
>UESW01004551.1:71910-122802 GCA_900491605.1 Calamus simplicifolius | reverse complement strand
CAAGTGTGCATACAGAGTTGCGTACCTGAGGGAATCTGCGATTATGATATTTATAGACTGCCACCTGGATCGTGAGCGCCTTCTGGAAGGTCCGGAGGTTGTTATGATACGGAGACGGATAGAATCAGGCCGTTATGGGGCCGTTAGAGTCCATACCCTGTTTGTTTTGGTATCGACGGCTGGGAGAGCTCCTTGGTGTCTCGAGATCGGGTTGAGTAGGCCTGGGGCGGTTACGATAGGCTTTAGGCCACGTTCCGATATGATTCCTCGTCTTGGATGCCGCTCAGGTAGGTTCGGGCTTTCCCGCGTCAGGTTCCACGGAGGTAGATGTTAGGTTGTGGATCGCTCGAAGGGGCCGAGCTAAGGAAGCCCGGAGGAGGCCGAGCTACGGAAGCCCGGAGGGGGCCGAGCCACGGAAGCCCGGAGGGGGCCGAGCCACGGAAGCCCGGAGGAGGCCGAGCCACGGGAGCCCGGAGGGGGCCGAGCCATGGGAGCCCGGAGGGGGCCGAGCCACGGGAGCCCGGAGGGGGCCGAGCCACGGAAGCCCGGAAGAGACAAAGGGAGGAGGTCAGCCTTAGCCGTTTTGCACGGATATTAATGCAATGATGATTTTACCCCCCAACAATCCCTAAAGAGTGGAATCAATAAGCAAGTAAGAAGTTTACCATCAAGTTTTAATACCTTGGCATTAAGGAATTATAAAAAGTGCCACCATTGTTTTACTTTAATATGAATACATTTGTAAGGTACTTATGCATGTGGGCGATAGGCATACATACGTGTCTTGTGAATGACACCTAGTCAGCCACAGGCTATCAAATACCTATACCTTCTTTTTAGTCCACCTGTGTGCTATTGATCCGTCATGTTTATTGAAAAGTCAACACTGCGGCAGACTGAATTGCCTCTGTGGCTGCTCGTCATCCTGGTCAGTGAAATTGGTATGTTGATGATCCCTACCATGTTATCTTATAATAAATTATGTACTTTGATATTTCAAATTTGACTTGCACCTAAATAACACCACAATTAAAACAATTAAAACAATTACAAATAAATCTTAAGATTCATCAAAGTTAATTATAAGTTGTAAAAATGATCCAATAACTGCGGATTCTAACTTAGTTGGGACGTTAGGAAACCAAACGACCATGGTCATTCCCCGGCACAGCCATTTAGCTGCTAATGGTTTTTAGATTAGCTTATAACATTTAGCCACACACATTTGTACCTCTACGTGAAGAATACAAAATTCACAATTTTACATTATTAAACTATACACATTGCATCGAAAATATTTATAAATAAAAAAACATCAACTGTTCTTTCGATTTTTGATTCGTATATATCTCAAATTATATATATATTAAATATAAATATTTTTTTTGGTAATGCTTTTGGTTGATAGCTGATGCGGACAAATCAATAATGATGAGCGACGGGCATGCTGAGATTTGTCGTGGGCTTCCAAATGGGATGGAGAGGTCGTCTTCCTTCTTCGAAAACCCTGCAAGAAGTCCCCGGTGGCCTTCTCGGCAAGGACCCTCCGACGCTCAAATTAGTAAAACTTGTCGCTCAGTTTGTAGTAATGAGAGGTAGGTTGAGAGATTGAGAGAGAGAGAGATCCCCTCACATTGAGCTCGGATCCTCCTCTTATACATGTCTGGTGGGTCCCGTTTACCTTGTTCCATTGGAACCGTCGAATCTTCCTCGTTGGGATAAGTTTCTTTGAACGGCGAGTGGTTAAGCCGTTGCTGGATGAGGGCCGCTTGTAGCGGTAATGCCGAGCGTGCTAGCATTTGCTCGTGATTTTAGTGAGTGAGGTACACTGCAATAGACCTCGAATCTCGGGATCTGTTGCCTGAGGCGGGTCATTGTGCATGCGAGAAAGGCACCAAGTTAGGGCCGGAGCCGTTGCTGGAGGCCAGAGCTAAGGTCGGAGCCAAAAGTCGTTGCTGGAGGCCGGAGCCAAAAGCTGGAGCTGGAAGCCAGAGCTGGAGGCCGGAGCCAAAGGCCTGAGCTGGAGGCCGGAGCCAAAGGCCGTTGCTGGGGGCCGGAGCTGAAGGCCAGAGCTGGAGGCCGGAGCCAAAGGCCAGAGCTGGAGGTCGGAGCCAACGACCGTTGCTGGAGGCCGGAGCCGAAGGCCGTTGCTGGGGACCGGAGCCGAAGGCCGGAGCTGGAGGCCAGAGCCGAAGGCCGAAGCTGGAGGCCAGAGCCAAGATTCCATTTCTGGGTTTTGCTGTCACATCATTATTTCCAGAAATCATGCAAAAGATTATAATACCACCTATAGGAGACGGTCAGCCGTATCAGATGCCCCCCGCCCCTAAGATGAGTGAGCGCACAATCACCAGCGAAAGGGGTGTAATATCCACTGGGCGGCTAACTTTCACGCCATCATTTTATCTGTCCGGGCTGTTGGGATTGGAGAGGATTTTCCTCGAGTAGTGGGTCGTAAAAAGGCGAGTGTCATCATTGTGGTAAGGTCATCGCCATCTCTCTATTGGTGGAGCTTTTCGTGTTTTTCGCGTCGGTAGGCCACCGAAGCGCCTTCCATTTGAAGGTGGACATATGGCCAGAATGGACGACCATGGGATGATTTGAATGGGGCTATAAGAGGAAAAAATCGTCCTTATCCTCCCATCCTTCCTTCTCTTATGCTATGCTTCCTCTCGAGTCTGCAAGCATCCGTCCGCCTCCTGTGTTTGTTCTCTCCTCGTGCTCCTTCGATCTTAGCTCAAGTTTTCCAGGTTAGTCTCCATGGCCTCCTTGCCTTCTTGTTCTATTTCCGATTCCGGGGTCGTTCCCCAACTCCTTCTCAGCCTTTCGCTTCCTTACCAAGCCAATGGTCTACCCCATCCTCCGACCACTCTTCGCCGAGCGGCGGCCGGTCAGGTGCCCTGTAACTGGGAGTCATCTGACCGGTGGGCATACCTTCGCTTGGAGCCATCCGGCAGCTGCTGGTCCTTCCGGCGTTGTCAAGAAGTCCCCCAAGGGGACTGCTTCCACTATGTCTGCTCAAGATATAGTAAACCTGCGAGCCAAGTATAGTTTCCATCGAACCTACGTCTGTTCTACCCTGCTCCTGATGACAGGGTAACCTCTTCCTGTCCCAGAAGAGTTGCCTTGTACGGAGCCTTCTTTAAGGCCGGACTTCGACTACCTATCCACCCTTTCATCCTCAATCTTCTGGACGATATTCTCTAACACCTTCCCAGTTAGTTCCTAACTCGATCCGAACCATCGTTGGCTTTCTGGTTCTCTGTCACCGCAAGGCATAGAGGCCAACATCTCCTTATTCCGCAGTTTTTATACCCTCTGCAAGCAGTCGGGTTGGTGGTCCTTCACTCCTAGGCCTACTAGGATCCTTAAGTTGTACCTTCCCACCTCCGTTAAAGGGTGGAAGGATAAGTTCTTTTTCGCTGATATCGAAGGGGTGAGTGGAAGCTAGGGGACACCCAACATTGATGCCAATATGGATTCTTCTATTCTTCCAAGAGATCGAATGGCATTCGGGCAGCTTCTGACTGCCGATGTCCCTCGATGCAATAAGCTTCTGATCGATGAAAACCTTCGTCTCGCCGGCTTAATTCCTTCTGATGGTGAGCACTTGATTACTCACCTTTTTCCTTCTTTCTTCTCTCTTCTTTTTTCTTTTTTTATTCATCTCCCGCCTTTATAGGGATGACGCCATCGCTTCGCGAGCTCAGGCAGGCAGCCACTAAGAAGAGGAAGGCAACGGGGAATGAGTCCCTTGCTGAGAGGAGGGCCGTCGCCAAAATTCCAAGGAGGGCCGACGCAGGGAGGGCCGGCGCTGGAGGGGCTAAAGTTGTGAAACCCCTGCGCGCTAAGGTTTTGGAGAAGGCCGACACTAGAAGGGTCGACGCTGGTGAGGCCGACGCTAAAAGGGCCAAAGTTGTGGATCCCCCGCACGTGTGCGAGGCAGCCAGAGCCCAAGTCGACGAGCCCGCCAGAAAAATACGGTAAGGGCCGGGGTCAGCGAGGAAGTCGAGCAGAGTCAAACAGGAGAAAGAAGATCACCTTCAGTTTCAGCTCCTCCTGTCATTTTGCTCGATCCTTCTCCAGAGCAGGCCGCGAAATCGCCATCACCCTGCCCGAAGCCACGGAGACGGAGCAGGTCCCTGCAACAATAAGGCCACCTCCTGCAGTTATCGTGCCCCCCATAGGGGCAACAACCGAAACGCCTCTACCAGCCAAGGGGCCGGAGGCAGTAGAGTCGGAGGCGGAATACTCCCCCGCGGCCCCCGCACCAAGGGAAAGGAGGGGCATCGATCCGTCGTTCCAATCACTATTGGCGAACCACAGCCGCTGGACCGAGGGGCATTGGATGAAGCATCTGTGGTAGAGGTGCAGGAGTTTCTCTGGCATCAAGGGAGGGCCACCTTCTTCCGTGAGACGTCTATGGCACATCTTTGGGTGAGCTTTTGCCCCATTATCTTCTTCCTCTCTGTTTTGTTTGTTTGTTGTCATTTTTTTTTTAACATCGACATTCCATCCAGGCGCTGAATTCTCTGATCGCCATGAGGGACCTTTGGACCTGAGTGATGCTGCTCTCGACCAGTCGCGGGAGGAGATGCTATCACTCCAGGCTAGGGCAGAAAAGGCAGAGATGGCCTTGGAGGATACCCGGGCCACCTTAAAGGGCAAAGTTGAAGCCATCCGGCTGAGAGCTGAGAAGGCAGAGTACGCACTGGAAGTTGCCCAGCGTCGTGTGGCCAATGAGCTGGATAATGCCCAGGTGGCCGAAGAGAAGCAAAAAAGGGCCGAGGAGAGGCTGAAGGTAGTGGAATCAGAGATGTGCGTTTTGAAGAATCGATTGGATCTCGCCTCCATTGAAATAGATGCAGCCAAAGAGGTCGCCCGCCAGTCCGACGCTAAGATTGCTGATTTGGAGGTGGCGGTGACTGAAGCCAAGAGGGGGGCCATCGAGGCTGAGCGGAAAGCCCTCGAGGTAGAGAAAAGAGCTGCAGAGGCCGTAGAGGATTTCAGGAAGTCTAAAGCCTTTAATAAGGAGCTAGCCGAGTCGACGGCATTTTCTTACGAGGCCGGTTTCCAAGACTACAAGGAAAAAATCCAAGAACTCTACGACCTCGAAGATATTGAAGGGCTGAAGCCAGATGACGTCCCTGAAGACAATGACCCGGCCCCAAATGACCCTTAGTAGTTTTTTTTATTGCTCCAAGCCCGACTCAGATCGACAATTTTGTAAACTTTTAGCCATCAATGAGTATTTTAATCCTCATCGCGTGCCTTTGGTCATAATCAGCTTTAGCTGTGTGAGTTGTCGCGAATCACCAACCAATGGCTGAAAAACACGACTCCTCCTGTTAGGAAACTGATGCGGGACCAATTTCGGTCGTGGAGACGACAGTCGAGAATAGTAGGCAGTACAAGACCCTGCTTGTGCAGGCGCGAAGCCATGGAACGCTTACTGCCTCGTTAGATATGTCTCACAAAATGGGATTATGCGCCGAAATGTTGTCCCTAATTACCGATGCAGGGAGCCGGTCTTTGGTGCCGACGCGGGGCACCGGTCTTAATTGCCGACATGGAGCCGGTCTTTAGTGTCGACACGGAGCCGGTCTTTGGTGCCGACGCAGGGCGCCGGTCTTAATTGCCGACACGGAGCTGATCTTTGGTGCCAACACGGAGCCGGTCTTTGGTGCCGACGCGGGGCGCCGGTCTTAATTGCCGACGCGGAGCCGGTCTTTATTGCCGACGCGGGGCGCTGGTCTTAATTACCAACGCGGAGCCAGTCTTTGGTGCCGACGCGGGGTGCCGGTTTTAATTGCCAACACTAAGCCGGTCTTTATTGCCGATGCAAAGCCGGTCTTAATTGCCGATGCGGGGCTGGTCTTATTGTCGATGCGGAGTCGGTCTTTGGTGCCGGTGCGGGGCCGGTCTTTGCTGCTGATGCAGAGTCGGTCTTTATTGCCAACGTGGAGCCGGTCTTAATTGCCGACACGGAGCCGGTCTTTATTGCCGACGCGGGGTGCCGGTCTTAATTGCCGATGCGGAGCCGGTCTTTGATGCCGACGTGGGGCGCCGGTCTTAATTGCCAACGCGGAGCCGGTCTTTATTGCCGACGCGGAGCGGTCTTTATTGCCGACGCGGGGTCAGTCTTTATTGCCGATGCAGAGTCGGTCTTTGGTACCGGCACGGGCTGGTCTTTGCTGCCGACGCGGAGCCAGTCTTTATTTCCGATGCGGAGCGGTCTTAATTGCCGATGCGGGGCCAGTCTTTATTGCCGACGCGGAGTCGGTCTTTGGTGCCGGCGCGGGGCCGATTTGCTACCGATGCGGAGTCGGTCTTTGGTGCCAGCGCGGGGCCGATCTTAGTTGCCGAGCCTAATCACTCAAGAATAATGTGAACATTTCAAACATCAATATATCAAGTAGACTCAAATTAATGAAGATAGCACATTACTGATAATACCAGCGTAAATTATCAGCATTTCAGGTGCGAGGAAGCGGTTTTCCGTCTAGCTATTCAACTTTGTATGCCCCGTGGTGAAGCACCTCCTT
The DNA here is from genome assembly GCA_900491605.1 of Calamus simplicifolius. Lineage (NCBI taxonomy): Eukaryota > Viridiplantae > Streptophyta > Magnoliopsida > Arecales > Arecaceae > Calamus > Calamus simplicifolius. The sequence goes on along the minus strand of UESW01004551.1, from coordinate 116,257 downwards.
GACACGGTATGGTCCTTCCCATTTCGGTGCCAGCTTACCCCCCTCTGTTGGCTTTGACACTTCAGCTCTTCGCAGAACAAGATCTCCAGAGCGGAATGTCTTGGATCGTACTCAAGCATTATAGTATTTGGCCGCTCGCTGACGGAAAGCCGCCATGCGAAGTTGCGCTTGGTCTCGCAGTTCTTCCACTAAATCTAGATCGGCTCGCAGCTGGCTTGAGTTGCTTTCCTCATGGTATAATTCTGTCCGGGGACTAGGAACTCCTATCTCCACCGGAATGACTACTTCGGTTCCAAAGACAATGCTGAAAGGAGTTTCCCCGGTAGGGGCTCGTGGTGTCGTATGGTAGGCCCACAATACACTGGGGAGTTTCTCCACCTAGTGCCCTTTGCAGCCATCTAGCCGTGCCCTGAGCCCTTGGAGGATGATGCGGTTGGTCACCTTGGCTGTGTCGTTGGTCTGGGGGTGCCCCACATAGGTGAATCGATGATGGATGCCCAGACCCACGCAGAATTTTTGGAAGACTGTGTTGTCAAACTGTCGGCCGTTGTCAGTGACGAGGGTGTGCGGTAGCCCAAACTGGCACACCACAGACCTCCAGAAGAAAGACCTTATTTTACCCTCGGTGATCTTAGCGAGAGCCTCCGTCTCAATCCACTTGGTGAAATGGTCAACTGCCACCACTAGGAACTTGCGTTGTCCGGAGGCTGGAGGGAACGGTCCCAGGATATCCATGCCCCACTGTGTGAAGGGCCAGGGTGTGGCCAGGAGGGTCAGCTGGGACATCGGTTGATGTTGAATGTTAGCATGACGTTGGCAGCTGTCATACTCTTAACAAGTTCGGATGCGTCCTCCTTCATTGTCAGCCAGTAATACCCCTGTCGTAGGGCTTTGTATGCGAGAGCTCTGCCCCCTAAATGCTTCCACATATACCTTCATGTATCTCTCGCAGGATATAATTTGCTTCGGTGGGGCCGACACATCTGAGAACTGGGTATGAGAACGACCTTCGATAGAGCTTTCCCTCCATTATGAAAAATTTCAGGGCCCGTCTTTTAAGTTTCCTGGCCTCGGCAGGGTCTTCTGGGAGGGTACCCTCGGTAAAGTACGGACATAGGCATCCATCCAGGAAGGCTCCTGCTCAATTGGTAGAGTTTCTCTTGATGCGTCAATACTCGGGGCTTCTAAGTGCTTTACATAAGCTCTTCCCAGCATCCCATCAGTTGAGGTGGCAAGATGGGATAAAGCATCGGCTCTAGCATTCTCCTGTCGAGGGATGTAGCTAACGTTAAAGTAAGCTAAGAGAGAAGCTAGCGATCGCACCATACTCAGGTAGCAGGACATGATGGGTCCCTTGCTTCATATTCCCCTGCGATTTGGCCAGCGACCAGTTGGGAGTCGGTGAACGCCCTAAGGCGTTTCACCCCAAGCTCTTGAGCTAATCACATCCCAGACAGCATAGCTTCATATTCTGCCTGATTATTAGTGGCTGGAAAGAGGAAGCGGAGTACGCACTCGGTTACAACTCCATCCGAGTTGGCCAAGATAAGGCATGCTCCGCTCCCTTGAGAATTCGACGCGCCATCTACATGAAAGACCCATTCATCATCACTGGTTCCGAGAGGCGGGGGTTCGTAGAAGGTTCTTCAGGTTGCTCCTCTCCCCAAGTGCATTCGACCAAAAAATCTGCCAAGACTTGAGATTTCATGGCCGACCGGGGGCGAAAAGACAGATCGAATTCCCTCAACTTAAGCGCCCACCTTGCCAGTCGGCCGGAAGTATCCGAGCGAGCGAGAACTGTCTTTAGAGGTTGGTCTGTGATCGCCGCGATCGGGTGGGCTTGGAAGTATGGCCGTAGACGCTGGGCAGACACGATCAATGCAAAGATAATCTTCTCAATCTTCGAGTACCTGGTCTCTGTATCGTGGAGCACCTTGCTTGTGTAGTACACTGGCTTTTGCATGCCATTGGTGTCCATGCGGATCAGCATAGAACTAACAGCTTCGGGGGAAGCCGCGAGGTATAGAAGGAGTTCTTCTCCACCTGTTGGCTTGGATAGCAGCGGCGGGGTAGATAAGAATTCCTTTAGCCCCTCGAACGCCTCTTGACATTCTTTCGTCCATTCGAATCCATTGACCTTGCGGAGCGCCTTGAAGAAAGGTAGGCACCTTTCAGCGGACTTTGACAGGAAGTGACTCAAGGCGGCCACCCTTCCCATCAGGCGCTGTATTTCCTTCTTGTTGGTGGGAGACCTCATGTCCAAGATGGCTTGAACTTTGTCCGGGTTTGCTTCGATCCTCCGTCGGGTTACCATGAAACCCAAGAACTTTTCGGCTGTCACCCCAAATGCACACTTGCATGGGTTCAGCTTCATCTGGTACCAACGCAGGTTGTCAAAAGTCTCTGTTAAGTCAGCGATATGGTCAGTGGCGTGGACGCTTTTTGTCAGCATATCATCCACATACACCTCCATATTGCGTCCTATCTGGCCTTCGAAGACTTTATTCATCAACCTTTGGTAGGTGGCTCCTGCGTTTTTTAGCCCAAAAGGCATTACCCTGTAGCAGTATAACCCCTTCTCAGTTATGAAGGATGTAGCTTCCTCATCCGCCGGGTTCATCCTGATCTGGTTGTACCCAGAGAAAGCATCCATGAAGCTAATGACCTCAGACCAGATGTAGCGTCCACCAGTTGGTCGATCCGGGGCAGGGGAAAGCTATCCTTAGGGCATGCTTTGTTGAGGTCGGTGAAATCCACGCACATTCTTCAGCTTCCATTGGTCTTACGGACCATCACCACGTTGGCCAAAATTCAGGATAATGAACTTCCCGAATATGGCCTACAGCCGTTAACTTGCGAACTTCCTCGTCGATAGCTTTCTATCTATCTGGAGCGAAGCTCCTTTTCTTCTGTCGGACCGGCCGACATTCTGGCCTGAGGTTGAGCCGATGGGTGATCACCTTCTCAGGGATGCCCGGCATGTCTGAGGATGACCATGCAAAGACATCGGTGTTGGCACGCAGAAAAGTGAGAAGTCAATCACGTGCCTCCTCTGAAAGCAATGCCCCAACCTGGACAGTCCTTGCCGGGTCATCCCCCAAGGGAAGGGTCAGGAGGTGCTCGGCTGGTTCTCCCCTCCTTCCCAACTCCCGGGGGTCGAGTGGCTCAGAGGCTATTGCCGACGCCGCTTCCAGTGGGCTGGGAGACAAGTGATAGCAAAGCGGTGGCAGGCTTTGTTCTCCTTTCATTTCTCTAACTCCATCATCGGTGGGGAATCTTACCAATAATCTCTTGGTCGAGATCATGGCATCTAGCAAATTCAATCATGGTCTCCCCAATATAGCGTTATAAGCCAACGGGACCCGGACCATAAGAAAATTTATGACCACTGTGCTTTGGCATGGAGGGGTCCCAGCTATGACAGGGAGGGCGATCTCCCCCTCAACGCTCACCGAGTCTCCAGTGAAGCCCATTAGAGGGGTGGCGATGGGTCGGAGGGAAGACCTCAACAGATTCATCCGAACAAAAGCTTCGTAGCTCAAAACATCCACCGAACTCCCATTATCAACTAAAATTCTTTTTACAGGATGTTTGGCTATGGTCATGGACACAACGACGCTGTCGTCATGCTTATTAACTACCCCATGTAAATCATTTCCAAAGAAAGGAATTACAGAATCTATTCCCTCTCGCTGTCTTTTTGAACCACAACCTGCCCCCCAGGAAATCATAGCTATGGTCTTCTCCGTTGAGGCATTGTCTACGACGGTCTGAAGTGTCGGAGGCACTGATGGACCCAGAGTGGGAAGGTTTCCCCTTCAAACGAATTTGCCCAAGTGACCCTGCTGAACCAGTTCCTCAATGGCCTTCTTCAGATGGCGGCAGTCCTCGGTGTCATGACCATAGTCTCGGTGGTACCGGCAGTAAAACTCCTTGTTGCGGGGGGTCCCAGATTTCAAGGGAGCCGGACGCTTGAAATAAGGTTCCTCCTCGATCTCCAGTAGGATGTGAGATATAGGAGCCATGAGGGAGGTGAATTGCTCCTTAGGAATAAGTGTATGTGGTCGGCGATCTGGGCGGTGAGGAGGCTCAGGCTTCCGGGGTCGTGCTCCGACATGCTCATTAGGCGGTGGTTTCTTACTGGTGTTCTTGTTGGCTTCCCTCCTGGAAGAATCCGCCTCGTCAGCACGGATGTATTTCTGTGCCCGGCTCAGAAGCTCAGCATAAGAACTCGGAAGCTTCTTGTCTAGGGAATAGGCAAACCTAGAGGGATGAAGTCCTCGCTTTAATGCCAAAGTGGCTACAGAATCTTCCAGGTTGTATACCTCCAACGTTGCTTCCTTAAACCGAGCGACAAAGTCCTTCAAGGTCTCGCCACTCCTCTGCTGGACAACAAATAGGCTATCAGCCACTCATGGAATCTTTCGGCAAGCATCAAAGTGGGCCAGGAAAGATCGCTCGAGTTGCCAAAACGAATTGATACTGCGTGGAGACAGGCGGGAATACCATGCACGTGCCGCCTTGCGAAGGGTGGCTGGAAAGGCGACACATAAAAGGAAGTCTGTCGCTCCCTGGACCTGCATGAGGACCTTGTAGCTCTCTAGGTGGTCTAGTGGGTCCGACGTGCCATCGTACGGGTCCAGTTGGGGGAGACGGAAGCGGGCGGGACCGGTTCCTCCATGATGCGCCGGAAAAGTGTGGGGCGATGCTCATAGTCCGTTCCGTGAGGATTAGCGATCCGGCGGCTAAGCTTCTTCAACCGTCGATGATACTCATCGAGCCGTTGCTCGGCCCGACGGGTAGTCTTCCTGAGGGTGCCGTCTTGAGATGAATCCGAAGAGGAAGCCGAAGAAGATCGCCGACATAAGGAACGCACCCGTCTGGATTCTCTCTCTTCCGGCCGATGGTAGGAACGACCGGAGTGGCGAAAGGGGGACCGCCGTCGCTTCGAGGCCTCTCGGCGATGAGGTTCAGGGGGTGAGTGACGGGAGACCTCGGGTGGGGTCTCGCCTTGGTGAGACTGGACTGTCCCCCGCACCCCTTCATCGGGTGCAGGGGGTTGAGGTGCAGCAGCCAAACAATGTTCTTGCAATCCCCGTACCATTGTCATCATGTCTTCGACCTGGTGAGCCAGAACCTCAAGCCGGTCAGGCTGGCTCATCTGTGCAGGGGGCGGAACACGGAGGTTGGCATCCGATTGTTCAGCCCGCGGAATGCGCTCCGCAGCCTGACTGGAGGAAGCCTCCTGTGCTCGCATTTACCATCGTCTTCCTTGCAGAATTGGTGGGGTCACAGGGAGAACTTTCGCCTTCCTCCCATGTGGAATTTTCCCTACCTGGCGCGCCAATCTGATGCGGACAAATCAACAATGATGAGCGACGGTCATGCTGAGATTTGTCGTGGGCTTCCAAATAGGATGGAGAGGTCATCTTCTTTCTTCGGAAACATGCAAGAAGTCTCCGGCCGGCCTTCTCGATGAGGACCCTCCGACGCTCAAATTAGTAAACTTGTCGCTCAGTTCTGTAGTAGTGAGAGGTAGGTTGAGAGATTGAGAGAGAGAGAGATCCCCTCTCATTGAGCTCCGGTCCTCCTCTTACACCTGTCCGGTGGGTCCCGTTTACCTCGTTCCGTTGGAATCGTCAAATCTTCCTTGTTGGGATAAGTTTCTTTGAACGGTGAGTGATTAAGCCGTTACTGGATGAGGGCCGCTTATAGCGGTAACTGCCGAGTGTGCTAGCACTTGCCCGTGATTTCAGTGAGCGAGGTACACGGCAATAGACCTCGAATCTCGGGATCTGTTGCCTGAGGTGGGTCATTGTGCATGCGAGAAAAGCACCAAGTTAGGGCCGGAGCCATTCTTGGAGGCCAGAGCCAGAGGCCGGAGCTGAAGGTCGGAGCCAAAGGTCGTTGCTGGAGGCCGGAGCCAAAAGCCGAAGCTGGAGGCCAGAGCTGGAGGCCGGAGCCAAAGGCCTGAGCTGGAGGCCGGAGCCAAAGGCCGTTGCTGGGGGCTGGAGCCGAAGGTCGAAGCTGGAGGCCGGAGGCAACGGCCGTTGCTGGAGGCCGGAGCCAAAGGCCATTGCAGGGGACCGGAGCCGAAGGTCGGAGCTGAAGGCCGGAGCCAAAGGTCGGAGCTGGAGGCCAGAGCCAACATCCGTTGCTGGAGGCCGAAGCTGAAGGCCGGAGCCGAAGGCCGAAGCCGAAGGCCGTCGTTGGAGGTCGGAGCCAAGATTTCATTTCTAAATTTTGCTGTCACATTATTATTTCTGAAAATCATGTAAAAAATTATAATACTATCTAGAGGAGATGATCAGCCATATCAATAGCTGAGTGATATTAGTTTTGTCAGACAAGATAATTTTTTTTTTTGAAAACATGGCTACAAAATGGAAGAAATATATGAACTTATCTCATTTCGAATGAATGATCGAATAAATTTTAAAACGGGAAGATATCGTTTGAGATGGAGAATGGAGTGACTTTTGAAATGACTAAGATATCTTAAGTTCGCAGGTGATATAGATGTCCGGTCTACTCTCACCAAAGAGATATCAAGTTCACAAGGGGTAAAACTGTAAAAGTAAAATAAAAGAAGACAGGGACAGGGTGTGGCCGCTATGAAAACCATGGTCTCAAACCAGTCTCCACCATGACTTGGTCAAAAGACGCCACATGCCACCTGTCGGTGGCCGGGGCTCGGGTTTGAGGAAAGAAGTAGAAGAAGTATTTTTTTAAAAAAAAAGGTTTGAAGGTCACGAGAGAGATGCGAAATCCAATTGGGAGCGGTCAAACATCCGCTCGCTGATCCGTCCATCACGCTGTCCACCTTTCCAGAAAATCCTGACCGCTCTTCCTCTCCATCTGATCGCGCCCACGTCTTTTTCATCTTTTTATCTTTCTCTTCCCCCGAAGCGGACGGCCTCTCCTTGCCAAGCTCCGGTTCCCGATCACCGCACCCTTCTTCTCCCCCGCTTCACAAAGAGTATTATTGGGGCTTTCATCAATCCCGTAAATCGCACCAATTAATGCTCGTGCCATATGCCAAGCAAAATTACTATAACTTGATCCCCAGATTCGATCTCCACCGTCTAATTTCTCGGGCCCTTAATTAATTAATTAATTAATGTTTGAATTGAGCGCAAAGTCTAACGGGAAACTCCCTGGGATGGGGCCAGAGCAATGGACGAGACTGGCTGACTGGCACCCTACCGCGCCATCAAAAGCCCACCATTGCGGTAACCTACTCCGCCGACAACACATGAGCCTCATGTGTTACCACGCGGATACCGTCCATCAAACGACAATCCCAGACTAATCCTGCGGTTAACGGCTACCGTAGAGAGATGCACTCTAGACTAAAACTAAGACGAGGATTAGAGTAACAGCGGCCCACTAAAACTCTACGAGAAAATTACAACAATGCCATTGTAGAAAGGACTCAGGACTCTCTACCGTCGCTTTCGTTTTCGCTTTCCTTTCTCTCTCCGCGTTATTTATTTCCTTCTCGTCTCTCCTCTGCCCTGCCAGCCACCGGTATTTCTCGGAAAGCCCCGTTTTTTATCTCCACAAACTCGCCCCCATCATCCTATCCAAGCTCTGACCCTAACCCTAGCTCCAAAATATCTCTAAACCTCGCTCGCTTGCTCCCCATGGCGGCGGGCGACCACAAGTGACGCCGGAGCGGCGGTGGTGGAAGTAAGAAGGGAGTGGCAGAGAGGCTTCGGACTGAAATGGACTCGGAGAACGGGGAGGAGAAGCTACTCGCCGCCGTCCGCCACATCGCCAAGACGCTGGGCCGGACGGAGACCATGGCCGACGACATCCTCCAGATCTTCTCCACCTTCGACGGCCGTTTGTCCCGCGAGAAGCTCTCCGAGAAGCAGCTCCATGACGGTAGCCTTGCCAGCGGCGGCGGCGGCGGCAGCGTCGCTGCCGTTGACGAACGTATGTCGCTCTCGTCTATCGAGCGGACGCTGCGGTCTCTGGACCGCCAGATCTCCCAGTTCGCGGCCTCGGACAGCTTGATCTGGTCCGACTCTGCCAACGCGACGGCTTTTCTTGAGGCCATCGACGATCTTTTGGCCACGATCCATGACCTCGACCGGCCGGCGCCTGGGAACAAGCCGCTGCTCGACCGGGCGGACCATCTCCTCCAGAAGTGCATGCTCCGTCTCGAGGACGAGTTCCGCTCGCTGATAGAGCAGTCAGACGGCGGATTACCGTTGGATGCGGCGGCGACAGGGTCGTCGCCTTTTGATTCCGATGGGGAGGACAGCGATGGCGACGATGGCCCGGTCCCGGTGGCCCATCCGGTGACTGACTACGACCTCGTCATCGACGCCCTCCCACCCGGTACCGTTTCCGACCTCCACGAGATCGCGCGGCGGATGGCCGCTGCCGGCTTTGGCAGGGAGTGCGCCGAGGTCTACGCCCTCGCCCGCCAGAACTTCGTCGAGGAGAGCATCGCACGGCTCGGGCTCCGCCCTCGGACCGCCGAAGAAATTCAACGCACGCCCTGGGCCGATCTGGAGGACGAGATCGCTCGCTGGGTCAAAGCTGTCAACATGGTCTTCCGCATTCTGATCCCTAGCGAGCGCCGCCTCTGCGACCGGATCTTCTCCGGCCTTACCCCCTTCGCCGACCTGGCCTATGCCGCGGTCTCGCGCGCTCCAGCGATCCAGCTCCTCTCCTTTGCCGACGTGGTCGCGATCGGTAGCCGGGCACCGGAACGCCTCTTCCGCGTTGTCGACATGCACGAGGCCGTCCGCGACCTCATCCCCAACCTCGACTCCCACTTCTCCGACCAGTACTCTACCTTCCTCCGGGCGGAGGCCGCCACCGTCTCGAAGTCTCTGGCGGCGGCGATCCGGGGAATCTTCATGGAATTGGAGAACCTAATCCGGCGAGATCCAGCGCGCGCCGCCGTGCCTGGTGGCGGCCTCCACCCGATCACCCGCTACGTGATGAACTACCTCCGGGCGGCGTGCGCCTCCCGGCGAACACTCGAGGAAGTCATGGAGGAGGACGCCGGGACCGCCGCCCCTCCCGATCCGGACCGTCCGTCCTCCTCCCTGGCGGTCCAGATTGCATGGATCATGGACGTCCTCCAGGGAAATCTCAAGGCGAAGTCCACGATCTATCGCCAGCCGTCTTTGAGCTGCATCTTTCTGATGAACAACGGCTGGTACATCACCCAGAAGGTGCGGGACAGCGAGCTGGGTGTACTCCTCGGGGAGGAGTGGATCCGACAGCAGATGTCGAGGGTCCGGCGGTGGGGAAGCGAGTATCAGAGGACCACATGGAACAAGGTGATCGCGGTCCTCCGGAGCGACGGCGCCACCGGGTCGACATCGGCGGCGGCGAAGGCGATGCGGGAGCGGTTGCAGGTTTTTAGCAATTATTTCGACGAGATATACCGGGTGCAGACCTTGTGGGTGGTGGCGGACGAGCAGCTGAGGGCGGAGTTGAGGATCACGGCGTCGGAGCTGGTAGTGCCGGCGTATCGGAATTTCTTGGGGCGGTACAGGAACGTGGCGCAGAACGTGGCGCAGGTGGAGAAGTACGCCAAGTATAGCGTGGAGGACGTGGAGGAGAGGATAGGGGAGTTGTTCGAGGGGACTGGAAGAAGATCGTAGCGGAATTAGATAAAATATAGGGGTTGTGTTTTTTATTTTTATTTTGTAACTCTTTTTTTTATATTTTTTTGTAACTCTCTTTCTTTCTTTCTTTTGAAGGATTAAATTTGTGTAGAACGCTTGTGTGGTGTTTGGAATTAGTTTGGGTCGGAGCGATGGGGTTGTAATACTTGCGTGTACATGACGAGCGGAATGCCCAAAGGGAAACTAATTTATGAAATATTTTATCATCTATTTTTGCCGGGTCTGCCGGCGCCTTCCTTCTTCTTTCCGGGGACCCAGTGGCTCGCGTTTGGTTCACCCCACGTAAGAGTGGAATCCCACGAACCTTCATTCCGGACCCAATAAGATGGGTCCCATTTCACCTCAATTCCACTGGCAACTGAAACGCGTCCTTAGGGCTTGCTTTTTTTTATATTATTTTTTTTTTGTTTTAATGTTTGTGTGCATCTAACGGGGTCCTGCCGCTTTGGGTTGGGTTCGAAACAAGAATTCTGCTGCAAATTCCCTTGTAAAGGCAAATGGAAAAGTTTTTGTACATTGTCCCGATGCGGTAAATTTTATGTGAATTACATTATTTTTTCTTATTAATTCATATGAATTCTATGTGATTTGACGCGATGAAATAGAATAGTAGAGGAATAATGTTACTTTTTGATCATGATATTCATTAAAAGTCGTTCAGCTTTTCATCATTGGTGTGCAGACAAAAATGCTCTTTTTCTTTAGCTTACCTTAACCCTTCATCTTATTTTGATTTTGCTAATAAAAAACTTTTTGATTGTAAAACATTCTTCCTGTGGATGATGGTGCTGCGGAGCGAGAGTCTGGGATTAAGGTTGTGGTTTATGAGCTTGACGATAGCTTTCAGGATCGCCTACCAGATAAGATGGCGGGTAGAAGTAGGTCTGCATGAGGGTATTAGTTTGGACCAGCATCACCGCCTTGGCGTACCTTGATGGAAGGGGCTCAGTGCCGATGACATTGGCATTCAAGAACTGAATGGTTACGTCTGAAGATCAATGGTCTTTTTGGTGCGGCGATAGCTTTGAAGGATTCATCAGCTTTGGTGCTAGCTTTTGATGATTCATCAGCTTTGGTTCATCTGTGTTCCTTAAACTCTAACTTCTTAACAGTTTTGCTGCTCAAAAAGCATTAGTTCAACTACGGTGTCGTAGGTTTTGAACTAATGTTTTCTCTTAACGTTTTCTGAATGTGTGTCGTAGGTTTTGAACTAGGGTGTCGTGTGTTTTCAACTAGGGTGTCGTAGGTTTTGAACTAATGCTTTGTCTTAACGTTTCTGAATGGGTGTCGTAGGTTTTGAACTAGGGTGTCATGGGTTTTCAACTAGGGTGTCGTAAGTTTTGAACTAATGCTTTGTCTTAACGTTTTCTGAATGGGTGTCGTAAGTTTTGAACTAAGGTGTCGTAGGTTTTGAACTAGGGTGTCATGGGTTTTCAACTAGGGTGTCGTAGGTTTTGAACTAATGCTTTGTCTTAACGTTTTCTGAATGGGTGTCGTAGGTTTTGAACTAGGGTGTCGTAGGTTTTAAACTAGAGTGTCATGGGTTTTCAACTAGGGTGTCATGGGTTTTGAACTAATGCTTTGTCTTAACATTTTCTGAATGGGTATCGTAGGTTTTAAACTAGGGTGTCGTGAGTTTTGAACTAGGGTGTCGTGGGTTTTCAACTAGGGTGTCATGGGTTTTCAACTAGGGTATCATAGGTTTTGAACTAGGGTATCGTGGGTTTTGAACTAGGGTATCTTAATGTTTTCTGAATGGGTATCGTAGGTTTTGAACTAGGGTATCGTGGGTTTTGAACTAGGGTGTCTTAACATTTTCTGAATCGGTGTCGTAAATTTTGAATTAGGGTGTCGTGGGTTTTGAACTAAGGTGTCATGGGTTTTCAACTAGAGTGTCATGGGTTTTGAACTAATGCTTTGTCTTAACATTTTTTGAATCGGTGTTGTAGGTTTTGAACTACGGTGTCGTGGGTTTTGAACTAGGGTGTCGTAGATTTTCAACTAGGGTGTCGTGGGTTTTGAACTAGGGTGTCTTAACGTTTCTGAATTGGTATCGTAGGTTTTGAACTAGGGTGTCGTGGGTTTTGAACTAGGGTGTCGTAGGTTTTCAACTAGGGTATCGTAGGTTTTGAACTAGGGTGTCGTGGGTTTTAAACTAGGGTGTCGTGGGTTTTAAACTAGGGTGTCTTAACATTTTCTGAATGGGTGTCATAAGTTTTGAACTAATGCTTTGTCTTAACGTTTTTTGAATGGGTGTCGTAGGTTTTGAACTAGGGTGTCGTAGCCTCGTAGGTTTTGAACTAGGGTATCATGGGTTTTCAACTAGGGTATCGTGGGTTTTGAACTAATGCTTTGTCTTAACGTTTTCTGAATGGGTGTCGTGGGTTTTGAACTAGGGTGTCGTTGGTTTTAAACTAGGGTGTCATGGGTTTTGAACTATGGTGTCGTGGGTTTTCAACTAGGGTGTCGTGGGTTTTGAACTAGGGTGTCTTAACGTTTTCTGAATGGGTGTCGTAAGTTTTGAACTAGGGTGTCGTGGGTTTTGAACTAGGGTGTCTTAACGTTTTCTGAATGGGTGTCGTAGGTTTTGAACTAGGGTGTCGTGGGTTTTGAACTAGGTTGTCGTGAGTTTTCAACTAAGGTATCGTGGGTTTTGAACTAATGCTTTGTCTTAACGTTTTCTAAATGGGTGTTGTAGGTTTTGAACTAAGGTGTCGTGGGTTTTGAACTAAGGTGTCGTGGGTTTTCAACTAGGGTGTCGTGGGTTTTGAAATAGGGTATCTTAACGTTTTTTGAATGGGTGTCGTAGGTTTTGAACTAGGGTGTCGTGGGTTTTGAACTAGGGTGTTGTGGGTTTTGAACTAGGGCATCGTGGGTTTTGAACTAGGGTGTCATGAGTTTTTAACTAGGGTGTCGTGGGTTTTTAACTACTGGGTTTTAAACTAGGGTGTCGTGGGTTTTTAACTAGGGTATCGTAGGTTTTGAACTAGTGTGTCGTGGGTTTTGAACTAGCGTGTCGTGGGTTTTGAATCAAAGCTGAAAATGGATCGAATATGGATCGGATAGTAGTATATCCATATCTATATCCATATTTTTTAACGGATATGGATACAGATACAAATACTAAACGGATATTAAAATTTATGTCTATATTTATTCTAAATGGATACGGATACGAATCGGATATCAAGCATATTCATATTGTTATATATGGATACAGATACGAATCGGATATCAACCATATCTATATTTGTTATATATGGATACGGATATGAATCGGATATTAAGGTAGTGTTTGATACAAAAATGCTGTCCTGTATCACCTGGTATCGATCTATATTATCCAATTTTGAATGGCACTATGCCTAGAAATGAGAAAAGATATAGAGAGCCTATCTCCATATTTGGTAGGTACTTTACTACATCACTTATAATATATTAAATATATTGAACAACCGATAATTTTAGGTACTGGTTTTGCAAACCTTGGTTTTTAGGTTTACCTAATTTAAGTTCATATATTAGTTGAGCTAAAACTCATTAACATGTTATATCATGTCCTATATTATTATTTCTGAATATTCTTATACTTTTCTTGCACCCACTTTCATACCATTACCCTGTGCTAGGCTAAAAAAAAATTTGCATCCGTATCCGTATCCGAATCCGATTACCTTTTGGATTAGATATCCGAATTCGTAATCCGAATCCGATTAAACTGCAAAATAAAAAAATATGTATCCATATCTGTATCCGATTACCTTTTGAATTAGATATCCAAATTTGTATCCGAATCCGATTAAACTACAAAATAAATATCCGAATTTGATATAATTTGAATACATATACGGATACGGTCGGAGTTTATCCGACCCGTTTTCATCCTTAGTTTTGAACTATGGTGTCTTGGGTTTTCAACTAGGGTATCGTGGGTTTTGAACTAGGGTGTCGTGGGTTTTCAACTAGGATGTCATGGGTTTTCAACTAGGGTGTCGTAAGTTTTCAACTAGAGTATCATGGGTTTTAAACTAGGGTGTCGTGGGTTTTGAACTAGGGTGTCTTAACGTTTTCTGAATGGGTGTCGTAGGTTTTGAACAAGGGTGTCGTGGGTTTTTAATTAGGGTGTCGTGGGTTTTGAACTAGGGTGTCGTGGGTTTTCAACTAGTTCAAAACGTTGAAAACCCACAACACCCTAGTTCAAAACCCACGACACCCTAGTTCAAAACCTACGATACCCATTCAGAAAATGTTAAGATACCCTAGTTCAAAACCTACGACACCCTAGTTGAAAACCCACGACACCCTGTTGAAAACCTACAACACCTTAGTTCAAAACTCACGACACCCTAGTTCAAAACCCACGACACCCTAGTTCAAAACCAACGACACCCTAGTTCAAAACCCACGATACCCTAGTTCAAAACCTATGACACCCTAGTTAAAAATCCACGACACCCTAGTTCAAAACCCACAACACCCTAGTTTAAAACCCACGACACCCTAATTGAAAACCCACGACACCCTAGTTCAAAACCCACAACACCCTAGTTCAAAACCCATGACACTTAGTTGAAAACCCACGATACCCTAGTTTAAAACCTACGACACTCATTCAGAAAACGTTAAGACACCCTAGTTGAAAACCCACGACACCCTAGTTCAAAACCCACGACACCCTAGTTGAAAACCCATGGCACCCTAGTTCAAAACCCACGACATCCTAGTTCAAAACCGACAACACCCATTCAGAAAATGTTAAGACAAAGCATTAGTTCAAAACCCACGACACTCTAGTTGAAAACCCACGACACCCTAGTTAAAAACCTATGATACCCATTCAGAAAACGTTAAGATAAAGCATTAGTTCAAAACCTACAACACCCTAGTTGAAAACCCACAACACCCTAGTTCAAAACCTACAACACCCTAGTTCAAAACCTACGACACCCATTCAGAAAACGTCAAGACAAAGCATTAGTTCAAAACCTACGACACCCTAGTTCAAAACCCACGACACCCTAGTTCAAAACCTACGACACCCTAATTCAAAACCTATGATACCCATTTAGAAAACGTTAAGACAAAGCATTAGTTCAAAACCTACGACACCCTAGTTGAAAACCCACGACACCCTAGTTCAAAACCCATGACACCCTAGTTCAAAATCTACGATACCCATTCAAAAAACGTTAAGACAAAGAATTAGTTCAAAACTCATGATACCCTAGTTTAAAATCCACGACACCCTAGTTCAAAACCTACGACACCCATTCAGAAAACGTTAAGACAAAGCATTAGTTTAAAACCTACGACACCCTAGTTGAAAACCCACGACACCCTAATTCAAAACCTACGACACCCTAGTTCAAAACCTATGACACCCATTCAGAAAATATTAAGACAAAGCATTAGTTCAAAACCTACGATACCCTAGTTGAAAACCCACGACACCCTAGTTCAAGACCTACGACACCCTAGTTCAAAACCTACGACACCCATTCAGAAAACGTTAAGACAAAACATTAGTTCAAAACCTACGACACTCTAGTTGAACTAATGCTTTTTGAGCAGCAAAGCTGTTAAGAAGTTAGAGTTTAAGGAACACAGATGAACCAAAGCTGATGAATCATCAACAGCTAGCACCAAAGCTGATGAATCCTTTAAAGCTATTGCCGCACCAAAAAGACCATTAATCTTCAAACGAAACCATCCAGTTCCTGAATGTCGATGTCATCGGCACTAAGCCCCTTCCATCAAGGTACGCCAAGGCGGTGATGCTGGTCCAAACTAATATCCTCATGTAGGCCTACTTCTACCCGCCATCTTATCTGGTAGGAGATCTTGAAAGCCATCGTCAAGCTTATAAACCACAACCTCAACCCCAGACTCTCGCTCCGCGGCACCATCATCCACAGGAAGAATGTTTTACAATCAGAAAGAGTTTTTTTATCAACAAAATCCAAATAAGATGGCGGGTTGAAGTAGGCTGGAGGGAAAGTGCATTTTCGTCTGCACACCAATGGTGAAAGGTTGAACGACTTTTAATGGATGTCACAATCAAAAAGTGACATTATCCCGCTGCTATCCTGTCCCATCGCGTCAGGCCATATGGGATCCATATGGACCAATAAGAAGGAATGGTGCAGCCTACATAGGACTTGCTGCACCAGGGGCGGTGTACAAAGACTTTTCCAAAGGCAACAGAATAGAAAGAGGGCATGGGGAAACATTCCTATACTCACGAGTCCCACCATAAGGTGGGAGATTGTGTAGGAGGCCACAATAATTATAGTGATGATGAACAGTTCGATGAACCGCAGTCTAGAGTTCTTTAAGGGAGGGAACTTCATATTTCTATCACCAAATTATATATTAAAGTAGACTTAACATATACATGTATTTGTGTGTGAATATATATATATATATATATATATATATTACCATGGAAATTCGTTCTCCGACTCGGATGCGCTTCTGGCTTTTGATCAGGATGCTGATCTCGTCGCCTTGGGATGGAACCTGCAAGACAGTCTACACGCAGAGGGTGCCTTTGGGGTTGCCCTCTGCGGAGGACCCTCCGATGCCCAAGTAAGTGGAGATTCACAGCAAGCAGATATGAGGAGAAGACTTTTACAGAGGAGTTTTTCTTAGGCGAGTGTTCTCTCTCGAGAGCTCTGAGCTCAGGGGGAGCTTCAATGGGGTATGAGAGCTAGTGAATGAGTGTTAGTAATTGCATAAAAGTATGCATAAGAATCGCGTATAAAATTGGCATACCTGAGAGATTGGAGGGCTGTGGTATTTATAGGCGATCACCTGATTCCTTGGACGTGCCCTAAATGGGGTCTGAAAACTATTAGGATTTGAGACGGATTCGAATCAAGTTTGTTATGAGGCTAGTAGGGTCTGCATCTTGTCCATTAGATGATCGACGGCTGGAAGAGCTGGTTGGTGCCTTGAGATTCAGTGATCATATAGACCTAGGCCACTCTTGCGGGTCCTAGGCCACTTCTGGGCATGATTTTTCGCTTGAAATCTTATTCAGTTATAGTGAAATCGAACTCTCCCATGCCGGATTCCGCAGAGGTATTTTGAATGCCTTGGTTTGGCTATAATAAGGAATAACCTGGTTTTCCGAGGTATAAAATGGATCGGCTCGAATGGCCGAGGTATGGTCGGCTCGGATGGCCGAGGTATGGTCAGCTCGGATGGCTGAGGTATGAGGATAGCTCGGGTTACCAAGGAATGGCTCAGCTCAGATGGCCTAGGTATGAGGATGGTTCGGGTTGTCGAGGCAACCCGACTTTGTCAAAGGCGATTCGGCTTCGTTACTTGGATGTTATGCTAGCTGGCTGGTAGGGTGTTTGGATTGGTCATGACCCAATTATCGATGTGGGCGATCAATAATGCAATAATGATTTTACCCCTCATCACATGCCCTCCACTCCCTAATCCGAAGTGTAAGTTCGGATATAGGGAGTAGAATTTCGGAGCAATCTTATTTGGGGGATTCAAAAAAGTGGGCAATGATAATCTCATAAATAACGGGCCACTGTTTCGTCATTATTTTTCGCCACAGCTCGAGGAGGAAATGCCTCGTTTCCAGCAAGCCGCGATAGCGAAAGTTCCACATGGTGGGACTCCTTTATTTCTAACGCCCGTATCGAGGGTTTTGGCATCTAGAGCTTTCTCTCTGAAGCATTTATTTAAAGAGGGCTAGGGCGGTGCTCCTTCTGCAACGCTCCTTTGTCCCTATCATAGATTTTTTTTACTCTTTCTTTGAGCCTTTGCTTGCCAGTTCGTATCCTACCCCCCATTCAGCCAATATGAAGGGTTCAGGTGATGTTGCTTCTGAGGTAACCTTTGACGATCTGGATAGGATCCATCGCCATTATAGGGTTCCTCTAGATGTAGCCTTATGGGTACAGAGGACCGAGCAACGGGTTTCAACCGAGTTAAGCCGAGGAGTCTTCTTCTATGAGGAGAGCTTGAGGGTAGGTCTCCGATTCCCTTTTCACCCGCTGATACAAGAGGTGATTAGGTTTTACAACATATACCCAACGATGGTAACCCCAAATAGCTGGCGCAATCTTATCGGGTTCATCTCGATGTGCAATCATGTTGGGGTGACTGCGACCGTTCCCATATTCCGAGTCTGTTACAACCTGGTTTCTGGGAGGAGCTCTGAGTGGCCCTACATTGGTCCCCGAAAGTCATTCAAGATGATTTATGATAACCCTTCTTCGATAAAGGAGTGGAAGTCCCGATTTTTTATTGCCGAAGGAAACATCGGTTCGGATTTTCCGAGAGGATGGGCGATGTTGACCCAATTGAGGATTTTGATGATTAACAAAACTATTTGAGTATAACATTTGAAGTTACTAATGATTTTGATTAAGTTTTTCAGATTATAAGTCGATTTGATAATCAAAATCAATAGTCAAATCAAGTTCTAGTTCGAATCTAATGTCAAGGTAAGATTGCAGACATTAGAGTCGACACATGAAATCGCAGAGTCGACTCCGAAAAATGGCACAGACTTAGAGTCGACTCCGAGACTGTTAGAGCCGACTCCAATAGAAAAGATAGAACGATGGTTTTTCAGGTCACGACTTAGAGTCGACTCCCAGACTGTTAGAGTCAACTTCAGAAGAATTTTGTGTTGACCCCAGAAAAGTCAGAGACAACTCCAGATCGAGCGGATTAAAAAATTTTGAGTTAGAGCTGACTCCAGAAAAGTTAGAGCCGACTCCAGAATGTCAGACACGGCTCTAGAACTGTCAGAACGACTCTAAACTTTATCTTTATCTATTTTAATCCCAACGGCTATTGTTATTTATGGATCTAATCCTTCTTACACTTATTTCTAATGGATAGTTTCAAACTATTTATGGATTAATTGGGATCTATAAGAAGAGGGTTTGTTGCAACCCAAAAGAAGTGACAAGAAAGGCAAAAAGAAAAGAATAGAGATAAATCTTTGAGATCTATCAGAAAAGAAAAGAGGGAAAACTTGTAAGGAAAGATCATACTGATTCCCTAAAAAGAAGAGAGAGAGATTCCAAGCTTTTGCTGTTCTATTTCGAAGAAATCTCAAGAGAAGAAAGAAGCCCTAGTTTTCTGATCTTCTGAGTCTCAAGAGCATCTTGAAGGAAGATCCAATCAAAGGAAGAGAAGGAAGAAGCCACCAAGATTTGCGAATCAGGCTTTGATTCTTATCCTCTTATTATTGTTTCATTATTGTATATTTGCTCATTGGAGGAGCTGTTTATCTTGTAAAAACAAATATTGTTTGCTGGGTCAATCTGGTGATTGATTCAGTTGAGGTTGTTAGCCTTGTGCAAGCATTAGCTTGTGGTGATAGGTTTTGTGCTGGTGAACCTTGAAAACCAGCTGGGTTCGTTGTGCACCCGGAAAAATAACAAGTTCGAGTTATGAGGTTGCAAAATAACTATGCTGTAATCAGTTTGATTATAGTGTGGACCCAAGAGGTACTTGGGAGTGGACGTATGTGTAGGTACACCGAACCACTATAAAATCTCCTATGTTTGTCGTGATTGTCTCTTTATCTTCAACTCTCTATTTGTGCTTGTTCAGTTTTAATTTGTGTGAATCTAAGTCTTTATTTATGCTGGGGTTATTTCTCAAAAGAGTTTAAATTTTTGAAAAACCCAATTCACCCCCCCTCTTGGGTTGCTATCTGGACCAACAATTGGTATCAGAGCTAGTGCTCATTTGATTTGATCTAACGATCAAGAGTCAAAGATCCACATGGCAACTCAAGCTGGTTCATCTTTTTCCGAAGGCCAATCTACTAATAGACCACCCTTATTTAATGGTTCAAATTATGGTTATTGGAAGGCTAGAATGAAAATTTTCATTCAAGCACTTGACTATGATCTATGGAGTATTATAGTCAATGGACCACACACATCCACTGCTAGAGTTAATGGCATGGAGATTCCTAAACCAGAAACGAAATGGGATGAACATGATAAAAATTGGCACAACTCAATGCCAAAGCAATGAATGTTTTGTACTGCTCATTAGATGCAAATGAATTCAATCGCATATCTATTTGCATTTCTACTAAGGAAATCTGGGATAGACTTGAGGTTACCCATAAGGGAACAAATCAAGTCAAGGAATCCAAGATTAACATGCTAGTTCATAAGTATGAATTGTTTAAAATGGATGCATGTGAATCTATTGCTGATATGTTTACAAGATTTACTGATATAGTTAATAGTTTAAAAAGTCTTGGTAAATCTTATGATAATTCTGATCTTGTGAGAAAGGTTTTGCGTTCCTTGCCTAGGACTTGGGAAGCTAAAGTGACTGCTATACAAGAGGCAAAGGATCTAAGTATCCTACCCCTAGAAGAATTATTGGGATCCTTGATGACTCATGAGCTTCAAATTAAGCAACATGTTGATGATGATGAGTCAAAGAAGAAGAGAACTATGACTCTTAAGATTTCTGAATATATGGAAGAGCCTCATGAATCTGAAGATGAAAGTGATGATGAGGACATGACACTCATCACAAGAAAATTTAAAAGATTCATGAAGAAGAAGAAGTTTGAAAGGAAAAAGCCCTTTGCAAGAAAAGATGAGGACAAGGGCAAAGAGAAAGAAGTTATTTGGTTTGAATATAAAAAGCCGGGTCATTTTAAATCTGAATGCCCTCAACTAAAGAAAGGCACCTGGAAGTTCAAAAAGAAGGCAATGATGGCCACATAGAGCGATTCGGAAAGCTCAAGTTCCGAAGAAGAAGAAAAGAGTGATATGGCAAATCTATGCTTCATAGCGAACAATGATGAGGTAAGTCCGAGTTTTCTTGATGACTTCACTTTCGATGAATTGCATAGTGCTTTTTATGAATTAATGGATGATTTTGCGAACCTAAGTTCAAAGAACAAAGATTTGAAAACTCAAATGCAAAAATTATCCTTAGAAAATGAAAAGCATGTTGTAGATAAAGAACTTTTGATAAAAGAAAAAGAAAGTTTGAAAAATGAAGTTGATAGACTTAAGCCTATAGTTGATCAATTCACTCTAAGCTCTATCAAACTTAATATGATTTTGAATAATCAAAAAGCTATTTTTGATAAAGCTGGATTAGGATATAATCCGCTTAAAAAGAATAAATCTTTGAAGATATTTTTATACATGCTGAAAAATCATCAAATATTACTTGCTTTAAATGTGGAAACAAAGGACATAAATCATATATGTGTAAATCTCCACATAATAAGAAAAAGATGATTTGGGTTCCTAAAGGAATAATATTTAATGCATCTAACCATGAAGGACCCAAGAAGGCTTGGGTACCTAAAATTAAGACATGAATATTTTGCAGGAGTATCTTGCAGCCATCAGACTGAAAAGAAAATGGTACCTGGATAGTGGTTGCTCAAGACACATGATGGGTGACAAAGATCAATTCATCACCCTTGAATCAAAAGAGGTGGAGTAGTTACTTTTGGTGATAATGGTCAAGGCTATATCATGGGTATTGGTAAGATTCAAATTACTCCATCTACTCATATTGATAATGTCTTATATGTCGATGGACTTCAACATAATCTGATAAGTATTAGCCAACTGTGTGACAAAGGTTTCAAGGTTTCCTTTGAAGCTTCTGTTTGCACTGTTACTAATCCCATTGATAACAGCATTATTCTTGTTGGTAAACGTTATGGCAATGTGTACTTAATTAATTTGAGTAATTTATCTCCAAGTAATCATTGCTTAGTTGCTAATAATGCTAAGATGGATGAGAGTGGTTGGCTATGGCACCGTAATTAGGTCATGCAAGCACACACCTAATTTCTAAATTATTGAAAATGGATTTAGTTAAAGGTATTCCTAGCTTAAATTTTGAAAATAATCGAATATGTGATGCATGTCAATTTGGAAAACAAACAAGAACTTCTTTCAAATCTAAGAATGTTGTTTCAACTACTAGGCCACTAGAGCTACTACACATGGACCTTTTTGGACCTACTAGAACCACAAGTCTAGGAGGAAAGAAATATGGTCTAGTGATAGTAGATGATTACTCTAGATTCACTTGGGTAATGTTTTTGGCTCACAAAGATGAAACTTTCTCAATATTCATGAAATTTGTTAAGAAAGTCACTAATGAGAAAAACACTACCATAGTGTATATTAGAAGTGATCATAGAACTGAATTTGAAAATCACTTATTTGAAAAATTCTGTTTTGAAAAAGGCATACATCATAACTTTTCTGCACCTAGAACACCGCAACAAAATGGAGTTATAGAAAGAAAGAATAAGACTTTAGAAGACATGGCCCGTACCATGCTTTGTGAAAGCCAACTTCCAAAATATTTTTGGGCGGAAGCTATAAACACAGCATGTTACATCCTAAATAGAGCCCTGATTAGACCTATCCTTAAGAAAACTCCCTATGAACTATGGCACAATAGGAAACCAAATTTAAGTTATTTTCATGCATTTGGTTGTAAATGTTTATTCATAACAATGGTAAGGATAATCTTGGGAAGTTTGATATAAAGTCTGATGAAGGTATTTTTCTAGGATATTCTACATCTAGTAAGGCATATAGAGTGTTTAATAAGAAGAGCATAGTTGTAGAAGAATCCATTCATATAGTGTTTGATGAGTCTTTAGCATCAAGTTCAGATAAAATTGATGATGAGGAAGATACATCTTGATTGAAAGAGATATTGAAAAATTAAATGTATCTTCAGATCAAGGACCTGAAGTTAAGGATGATGACTCACCTAAGGATGATGGTATTCATATAGTGTTTGATGAGTCTTTAGCATCAAGTTCAGATAAAATTGATGATGAGGAAGATACATCTTTGATTAAAAGAGATATTGAAAAATTAAATGTATCTTCAGATCAAGGACCTGAAGTTAAGGATGATGACTCACCTAAGGATGATGGTATTGATATTGCTCAGAATGATAAAGATCTACCTAGAGATTGAAGATATGCTTATGGTCATCCTAAGGACCTAATCATAGGTGATCCATCTCAAGGTGTAAGGACTAGATCATCAATGAGAGATATCAATAATCATCTTGCATTTGTATCTCATATAGAACCTAAAACTATAGAGGAAGCTGAGAAAGATAGTTATTGGATGTTAGCAATGCAGGAAGAGTTAAACCAATTCACTAGGAACCAAGTCTGGACCCTAGTAGATAGACCTAAAAACCACCCTATAATAGGATCTAAATGGGTTTTTAGAAATAAATTGGATGAAAATGGATTGGTAATTAAAAATAAGGCTAGATTAGTTGCAAAAGGATATAATCAAGAGAAGGTATAGATTTTGATGAAACTTTTGCACCTGTTGCTAGATTAGAAGCCATTAGGCTACTACCTTCATATTTGCATGTCATATGAATTTCAACTTATTTCAAATGGATGTTAAAAGTGCATTTCTAAATGGTTTTATAAATGAGGAAGTTTATGTTGAACAACCTCCTGGTTTTGAAGATCATGAATTTTTAAACCACGTCTTCAAACTACACAAAGCACTTTATGGTTTAAAGCAAACACCTAGAGCTTGGTATGATAGATTAAGTAAATTTTTAATTGAAAATGACTTTTCTAGAGGAAATGTTGATAAAACCTTGTTTTTGAAAAGAAAAGAAAAGGATTTATTAATTGTTCAAATTTACGTTGATGACATTATATTTGGTGCTACTAACAATCTCCTTTGTCAAGAATTTGCTAAGCTAATGCAAGGAGAATTCGAGATGAGCATGATGGGAGAACTAAACTTCTTCCTTGGACTTCAAATCAAACAAGAGAAACGGGAATTTTCATTAACCAAACCAAGTACACAAAGGAAATACTCAAGAAATTTGGTATGAAATCTGCTAAACCTCTTAGTACGCCAATGAGTCCCTCATGCAAGCTGGATAAGGATGAAGAAGGTAAGAAAGTAGATCAGAAGCATTACAGAGGTATGATCGGATCACTTCTTTACCTAACTGCAAGTAGGCTAAATATCATGTTTTCTATTTGCTTATGTGCAAGATATCAATCTAATCCTAAGGAATCACATTTATTTGCTGCTAAAAGAATCTTTAGATACTTAAATGGAACTAAAAATGTAGGATTATGGTATTCTAGAGACTCAACCTTAAAATTGATTGCTTATTCTGATTCTGACTATGCTGGTTGTAAATTAGATAGAAAGAGTACAAGTGGGGCATGCCAACTTTTAGGAAGTAACTTAATCTCTTGGTTTAGCAAGAAGCAAAATTCGGTTGCATTATCCACTGCTGAGGCAGAGTATGTTACAGCTGAAAATTACTGTGCTCAAATTCTTTGGATTAAGCGACAACTTGAAGATTATGGTATCACACTTGATAAAATTCCTATTAAATGTGATAATACTAGCACTATTAATTTAACTAAGAATCCAATTCAACATTCAAGAACTAAACACATTGAAATTAGACATCACTTTATTAAAGAACATGTAACTAACAAAGATGTTTGTCTTGAATATGTTAATACTAATGATCAATTAGCTGATATTTTTACTAAACCTTTGAGTGAGGAAAGATTCTGCTATCTTAGAGGAGAATTAGGAGTTTGTGATCCTTTAGAATGATTTTCTGAAACTCTTAAGGACAACAACTATCTAGACTTCATTAATTTCTTGAAAATCCTCTATGACCAATAAGGAAATTTATCTAGAAATTTGATTCATTGTTTCCCCAATTGCTAAGGAACTTATCTAGAGTTTGATGATTAATTTGTTTAGTTTCAGATCCTTGAAATTTGAATTTTTCTCTGAAACTGTTGTGGAGTCGACACCTGCAGTTTGTGGAGTCGACACCTTCATATTTTGATGTTATGTCTGGGCAATTAGAGCCGACTCTGGCTTCTGTAGAGCCGACTCTAATTCGGGTGCTGACAGATTCTCTAGTTCGGAGCCGACACCTCGTTTTCGGGAGTCGACTCTAAGTGGAACTATGTCAAAATAAAAAGGGCGGAGTCGATCCCAAACGAAACCTATCGTCTCCTAAACCTTTTCCAAAACCATTCCAAACCGAGTTCAATCCCTCCAAATCCTCCAAATCTCTCAATAACTCATTCCAATCGAATCCTATGGCTCCCAAAAGGTGCTGTCATTAGTGGTTCGACTGTTCCGATGAAGCGCCGTTCAAATCGGAGGCAACCTTCGTCATCTTCTTTATCTACCACTCAGGATGACTCTCCACCCTCACCTTCTTCTCCACGAGTTGACCAATTAGCGGGTAAGGCCATTACTATCGGAAGAAAAGTAGACTTTGACTTTTTTGTTTCGGAGGGCTTTGCTATTAGGCGCTTGTTGAAAGAAATGGAATGGGAGAAGGTCTGTTCTTGGATGTCCCTACTTATCCTGCCCTAGTGAGAGAATTTTATAATGATTTATGTAGAGGAGAGGGAGGCTTAGTGAGTGTTGTAAGAGGAACTAAAGTAATCATCACGGCTGAAACCCTTGGAAATCTATTGGAGATGCCTACCATTGGCTTCGTTGAATATCAACATGAAGACAGAGGAGGTGCCCTATCAAGGATGTTAGGGAGAGAAGTTTCTAAGTTTGAAGAAATCTTGGCCAATCAACTTAATTTGGAACTCAGATTACTTCACAATATTTATGGAAGAATTTTATTTCCTAAAATCGGAAGGTTTGAATATGTCTCGGAGCGAGACATCTTATTGATGGACTGCATTCTCACTGGAAGACCTGTAAATCTTGCTGGTATGATGATAGGCTATATGGCGGAAGCAGCAACTAAGAAGAGATCTACATTGCCATATGGTATGGTTTTGACATTGGTATTCAGAAGCCAAGGTGTACTTATAATGGATAATGAGCCACTAAGAAAATTAAGGCATACAGATTACTATAGTGTCTCTACAATTCACCGGTTGGGCTTCAGAAAAGAAAATGGAAATTGGATAAAAAGAGGACATGAGGCCAGAGCTGAAGAGGTTAGAGTTGAGGAGATCAAAGGAGAGGATATTCCTGAACCATCTATTCCTGAACCATCTGCTGGACCTTCTTCTGCTAGACCATATGCTGGACCCTTAGAAGCTGGACCTAGCTCTCACCCTCCACATCAGTCAGCATTGGCATCTGGAAGATTTTCTGAGGAGCAAATAGGTCAGCTCAGAGCTTTACTGGCTGAGTATGACAGTCAAAGGACAAATGATATGTGTAAGTTGAGAGAGGAGTTCAATCAGTTGAAGGATGAGATCAATTCAAGGCTGGACATGATTTCTTTTTCCATTAGCAATTCCGTAGAATCCTTTAGCACTGATCTTCATAATATTTTTGAAAGGATGGAAGGCATTGCAGACGGTTCTGAAACTTATCTTCATGCTACCAGTCAACTAAAGAAAGATATCGACATCGCCATCTCTCAAATTGAAGCTTGTCTTGAAAATTTTAAGAAGACTCAAAAAGATGATATTATGAAAATGATTGGACATTTAAAGAAAATTATGTATAAGCATATTTGAGTTTGATATCCTATCCTAGGTTGTATCTTAGGATTTCTTGCTTTCTTGCTTTCTTAGCATGTATCTAGAATTTACATATATGTAACCTTGAAACACATGTAATGAATCTTGCTTTGGAATGCAATTACACTTTTATTTCAAATTTGTCTATGATTGATTGAGTGAATCTCAATGAATGAGTTTACTATCTTTATGTTTAATTGAACCAACAACCCCGCTCTGATAACATTCTTTATTGCTCTTAAATTCACCTTATTGCTGATAACAAAAAAGGGGGAGAGAAAACTGTATATGCATAAAGAAAATAAAAATGAAGATATAAGATTAAAGGAATATAAGATTGGCATATCTAAACAGGGGGAGAGAAATTTTGAGATTTATAAATTCTAATCACTTTGTATCAAAAATGATCAATTAATTTAAGGGAGAGTTATTCAATGCAGGGGGAGCTTAATAATTTCTCCATATAAAAGTTAAATCATCTTGATTGATGTTTATAATTGAACTCAGAACTCAAGTATGTTTTAAAGTTTATTTTGAATATTGGCATCAAATTCTCTATTAGGAAGTCTCAAAGCTTTAATAATGTCTATAATTCTTCATTCAAATAAATTTTTAATGCATATACTCAAAGTTTTTGTCATCATCAAAAAGGGGGAGATTGTTGACCCAATTGAGGATTTTGATGATTAACAAAACTATTTGAGTATAACATTTGAAGTTACTAATGATTTTGATTAAGTTTTTCAGATTATAAGTTGATTTGATAATCAAAATCAATAGTCAAATCAAGTTCTGGTTCGAATCTAATGTCAAGGTAAGATTGCAGACATTAGAGTCGACACATGGAATCGCAGAGTCGACTCCAAAAAATGGCACAGACTTAGAGTCGACTCCGAAACTGTTAGAGCCGACTCTAACAGAAAAGACAGAACGATGGTTTTTCAGGCCACGATTTAGAGTCGACTCCCAGACTGTTAGAGTCAACTCCAAAGAATTTTGTGTCGACCCCAGAAAAGTCAGAGACGACTCCAGATCGAGCGGATTAAAGAATTTCGAGTTAGAGCCGACTCCAAAAAGTTAGAGCCGACTCCAGAATGTCAGACACGGCTCCAGAACTGTCAGAACGACTCTAAACTTTATCTTTATCTATTTTAATCCCAACGGCTATTGTTATTTATGGATCTAATCCTTCTTACACTTGTTTCTAACGGATAGTTTCAAACTATTTATGGATTAATTGGGATCTATAAGAAGAGGGTTTGTTGCATCCCAAAAGAAGTGACAAGAAAGGCAAAAAGAAAAGAATAGAGATAAATCTTTGAGATCTATCAGAAAAGAAAAGAGGGAAACTTGTAAGGAAAGATCATACTGATTCCCTAAAAAGAGAGAGAGAGATTCCAAGCTTTTGCTGTTCTATTTCGAAGAAATCTCAAGAGAAGAAAGAAGCCCTAGTTTTCTGATCTTCTGAGTCTCAAGAGCATCTTGAAGGAAGATCCAATCAAAGAAGAGAAGGAAGAAGCCACCAAGATCTGCGAATCAGGCTTTGATTCTTATCCTCTTATTATTGTTTCATTATTGTATATTTGCTCATTGGAGGAGCTATTTATCTTGTAAAAACAAATATTGTTTGCTGGGTCAATCTGGTGATTGATTCAGTTGAGGCTGTTAGCCTTGTGCAAGCATTAGCTTGTGGTGATAGGTTTTGTGCTGGTGAACCTTGAAAACCAGTTGGGTTCGTTGTGCATCCGGGAAAATAATAAGTTCGAGTTGTGAGCTGCAAAACAACTTTGCTGTAATCAGTTTGATTATAGTGTGGACCCAAGAGGTACTTGGGAGTGGACGTAGGTGTAGGTACACCGAACCACTATAAAATCTTCTGTGTTTGCCGTGATTGTCTCTTTATCTTCAACTCTCTATTTGTGCTTGTTCAGTTTTAATTTGTGTGAATCTAAGTCTTTATTTTTGCTGGGGGTTATTTCTCAAAAGAGTTTAAATTTTTGAAAAACTCAATTCACCCCCCCCTCTTGGGTTGCTATCTGGACCAACAGGCGAGTTATGTGAAGGATCCAGAGGTGCGCATGGAGTTGAGCGAGCAGGAGAAAGAGATCTAGCTACCCTTCGTAGTGGTCAAGAGGTCTCAGCCAGCACTTCGTTAGCAGAGGATGCCCTTTTCGCCGTCGGGCTTAGCTCTATCGACCCTCAAGGTGAGTCTTTGCTCTAACGGTCAGCATTTTTATGTAATTTTACCACTGTTTAACTGAACATCTGTTGTGTTTTCAGCTGAGAGGTCCACATTTGTGGGCCAAATAAGGAGAGAGTTGGGCAAGCGCCACAGGGGCTCCAGCTCCGGGGACAAGCATAGGTCCAAAAAGAGGGCCCGTCCTTCCGGGTCTCGCTCAAGGGAGCTTAGGAAAGACGATGTCGGCCGCCACTCCTCTGCTTCAAAGAGGGAGGAAGCGAAAACGCCGGCCGTAACCGATAAGCCCTCCCTGCCGGAGGGGGGCGAGATAGCAAAGGAAGCCATTGGGGGGAGCTCGGAAAGAGCGGCCGAGGTTTCCCCCCTCCAAATAGTGGTCGTATCAGACAACGCCGAGGAGATGTCGCCGGTCCGTCCAACGATCCTCCCGCCAGATGTTCTTCAGTTACCAGCGGTGGAGAGTCCTCTGCGTATGGAAGAGGCCCCTGCTCAGGTGGAGGGGTTAGAAGAGGCAGCGGTGGCTACCAAGCTCAAGTGGAGCCACCTGTTGATAGGTTGGTGGAGGTCAAAGTGCTTCCTATTGAGGGTCTCTCTGTTACGGTATCAGGGGATGCCGTGAAAGAGATTGAAGTTCAAATGGAGTCTGCCGGAGATGGAGCGGTAGTCAGAGAGGAAGAGAAAGAAGAAGAAGAATCATTGGATGAAGGGGGTGCTCGGGCCGAGGCTCCCTCAGTCGAGGCCAAAGCATCCGAGGCCCTGCAGGCCAGAGTCTTGATAGAGGAAGCCGAGCGAATGGCGGTTCCTCGGACCGAAGCCCCTCAGGCTGGTTCTTCGGCCATGAGTTCTCTCGTCCATAGCTCAGAGGTGGATGACATGCTTATTGCCTTGATGAGGTATGTTTTGTGCTCGAAGGGAAGTTCCTCGACGGACGAGCCTGTGGCCGAGGATATCATCGATGCTGCTTTTGGTCGGCTTGGGGCACCGAAGGATATTTTCCTTCTCCTCGAAATTAGTAATGCTACTCTCATAAGATTGCTTCGAACTACGCCTCCCGGATAAGTTATTGTGCCGAAGTTGTAACTCCCGATGGGTCGGTTTGACCGTGGTTTCTTACTTGTATTTTTCTTTAGAATGCCTTGATTACAAGGGCACTGAATTGGTGCTTGAATTTGGCTACTGGGGCTTGCGCTCAGGCCAGGAAGGAGACGGCCGACCTTCGGGCGAGGATAGATTCAACCAGCTAGCTTTCCAGGGCCTTGGCGTCCGCTAAGGCGGACTTTAAGAGGGTGAGTGAGTCTTACCGACTTGCAGCGGAGAGGGCCTCTTGGCTTGAGGTCAAGTCAGAGAGCTCCAGGGTTTCCGCGAACAATCGGACAAGGCTTGCCTGGAGTTATCCCAGATTAAGGCTAAGCATGCCGATGAAGTTAAGGCCATGCAACAGTATTTTGAAAAAAGATGGGACCAGCTAAAGGCTAGTCATGCTGAGGAGAAAAATAATTGGGGCAGGAGGCTCGAGAAGGAGGAGCACAAGTACTGGCGGCAGCGGGATCAGCTTGCCGGTCTGAATAAGGAATTTGCCGATATGGAGAATCGGCTGAAATGGCAACATGAGTAGATTGCTAGGCTCACTGATGATCTCGATCAATCTCGGTGGAAAATTGGGGACAAACGTCCCGAATTAATGACCTCAAGGAGGGTCTTCAACAAAATAAATCGGCCAAATTGAAGGCCTTGGAAAAGGTTCAGAAGCTGAGCAATAAAATGGCTCGGCGGGAAGAAGAGGTATAGTGTCTTCCTATTATTTGCTTTCGGAGCTTTTCTTTTGCTCGTGGGCTCAAACGCCCTGATGTTTTGCATATGGGCAGAATTGGGCTTGAGGCGCAGGAGCAATTTAAGGCTCTAAGGGCGGAGTTGTCCGTGAGTCACTAGATGAACTTCGATCTTGGGGGCCAGTTAGCTGAAGCCAACAACCGAATCACTTCGGCTGTGAAGGAGTACAAGAGTTCTGCCTAATTTTTTGAAAAGCGTAGAGAGGCTTGTGCCGATGCATTCTGGTTCGACGAGGAGGAAACCCAAGCGAAAATTTCTCGAACGTATCCCGAGTTGGATTTATCCTTTTTGGATGCTGAACATTTTGATGTTTGTACCCCGGGGGCCAAAGAAGCGGAGTATGAGGATATTTCGGAGGTCGATCTTGACGCTATCTTGGGCCCTAATGAGGCTGTGGCTTCCGAGGAATGCCCTCAGTCTGCTGCCAAGGAACCCAAGATTCTTCCTTCAACATCTGAAGTGGGTGAAGCAAGTCAAGCCCTTCCGGACGTTATCAAAGAGGTTCTCGGGATGACCCGGACCCTGATTCTTAAGGGTCGCTTATGTATTTTTGCTTTTTCAACCTGTAATCTGATCGAAACTTAATGAATGAATCTTCTTGTCTCTCTTTGCCTTATCACTTTGGCCATTGCTTTTCTGAACGACCTTTTTGTCGGGAGTTCCCTTGATGGTAAACAAATTGTAAACGAAATGCGTTTTAAGGTCGAATAGATTCTGCTTAATCGAAGCCAGATTAGCTGGTTTTGCTGATGCATAGAATCATTTGGTTTTTCCGCGGAACGTAATTCCGACTTTACCTTGGTTAGGGCCGAGGTTAGGTACGCGCAAACTTACTCGGTTTTGATAAGGCATGAAATGGTTCAGCGTGAGAGGGCCGAGAACGACTCAAATACCTCGGCTGGGGCCGAGGTTAGATAGTTCGGTTTGTCCAAAGTAAAAAGTTGGTATGTTTTCTGCTGAGGCATACGAAACAGCTTTGCTAAAGGGCGTTCTGTTTCTGCTCAAGGCATTTATCCGCTGGCTTTTTCCAATGCGGGTCCTTTTAGCGTATGCGATAAGCATTCGATTTCCATTGGTCGGCATCATTTTCGAAAGAGAATTTCCCAGGTCTGCCCATATCTCAAGGACCTACGACCGATTTCCTACATTTAAGGCTCTTGATTCGAGATCAAAGGAAAATCTTTTGCCTTTTGTCATGGCCTGGGAGGCGCGTCCAGCATGCTTTAGAAAGTGCCCTTTTCTTTTGATCTACCATGTTGCAGCATGGCCAAGGCATTTCAAATTCCAGGGCTCCCTTCTTTAATGACTGCCCCAGCTTGTTTGCCTATAAAAAGGGCAGGGAGCGGAATGTGTTAGGCCATCTCCCAAAGTCTTCTCTTTTCTGTGAGTCATAAGGGCTTTCATGGCGCCTGTTTCGTTGAGAGCGAAGAGATCGAGCTTCCCTTTTGAAAGCTAGTTCATCCCAGATAGCTGGGGTGATGGAGAAGCTGCTGAAGCGCAAGTAGTCCTCAAGGAAGGAATTCTCGGAGGTCATATGGAGAGCGCACGGGAGGCCCGCAGAGGTCTTATGGGGAGCGCACGTATGCGCTTCCTGTGTGTCCTTTGTCACTTGCCATAGGGATCATAGGAAATTCAAAGCATATGTACCCCCGTGGCTAACATGAATTTCTCCTCCTCCCTCAGTTTGAATTCCTCAGTTCATCCGCCTGAGGAATCTTTTTCCATGTGAAAAGGGAGGAGGAATGTGTTGGTCTGCTGGTTCTTTGCCTACGTGCTCGGGCAGTGGCTAGCAGACTAGCATCCCACTTGGGGGGATGCTTCATTGGCATAAGCATCCACGGGTCCTTGACCTGGTTATGATCCCTCAACGTGTTCATCCAAGGGATTCGTGGATGGCCTACTTTGTTCTTTTGCATTAACCAGTGGCTTAACAGAGCTTGTCTGATTTCTCTGATTTCTGGGGTCGAATGTAGAGACATCGTTATCGACTGAAGCTGCTCAGCCGAGCTTTTATCTTATTTGTATTTCCTATGCTATAATGCACTTGTAATGCCTCTCAGGAGGTTGTAATTCTTTCATTAATAAAGAAAGTTTCTACTCTTTCTTCTTTTAACATATGTTTCTTTTTTCGATGTGATGGTGTCAGAGTTGCTACTCTCATTTTATGCTTTTTGGTCCGTAGCATAATCCATAAGTCCAGCAGCACTTTTACTACTTTATTTTTGTTAACATGTCATTCAGTCCTCTATGGAGGAAGTGTTTATCTCTATTTAGGTCAGAGAAAGGCCTGGGTGGCCCTGTGAGCTCATGCGGTAAACATGATCTTATTTAAGGGATGAAGTATGTATTTCTTTGAAAAGAAATAACTTGCATAATCTTGCTAGTAAGTGGAGAAAGGTTACTTACCTCTATCGAAGCATGATAGGACGTCTTAGTCGCGTCAGAGTGTTTGAGAAATTACTCGACTAGGTCGAGGCTTCCAGAAATATATTACTCGGTTTGTCCGAGGCTTCAAAAATATATCACTCAGTTTGTTCGAGGCCTCAAAAATATATCACTCAGTTTGTCCGAGGCTTCAGAAATATATCACTCGGTTTGGCCGAGGCTTCAAGATTATATTTTACTTGGCGCTGCTAAGGTACAGAGACCGTCACTCGGCTTGGCCGAGGTTTCAAGAATATATCACTTGGTTTGGCCGAGGCTTCAAGATTATATTTTACTTGACGCTGCCAAAGTACGGAGACCGTCACTCGGCTTGGCCTAGGCTTCAGGAATATATCACTCGGTTTGGCCGAGGCTTCAAGATTATATTTTACTTGGCGCTGCCAAGATGCGGAGACCGTCACTCAGGTTGGCCGAGGCTTCAAGATTATATTTTACTTGGCGCTGCCAAGTTACGAAGATCGCTCGGCTAGGTCGATATATTTTACTTAGCACGGCCAAGGTACGAAGGCCGATATTTTACTTAGCGCAGCCAAGGTACGAAGATCGCTCGGCTAGACCGATATATTTTACTTGGCGCGGCTAAGGTACGAAGATCGCTCGGTTAGGCCAATATATTTTACTTGGCACGGCCAATGTACGAAGATCGCTCGACCCAGTTGAGGATTTCATGACCTGCCTCTCATTGCATCTTTCAAGGAGAGTTATAAGAATTTTGCAAGCCTTTGAGAATTAAATTTAATTCAATGAACAAAAATGAGTTTAGTAAGAGTGTACTTTCACGATGGTATGCGTGGAGATTATCCGAGTTCTACATCCGAGGAATAGATTTTTCATCTAAATCTTGGAGTTATAGGTGCCGAGTCTGATTACTTCGGTCACTTGGTAGGGACCTTCCCAATTTGGGGACAATTTTTCTTACTCTAGTGGCTTCGAGATGGATGCCTTCCGAAGCATCAGATCACCGAGGAGGAAAAACTTTCCTCGGACTCTAGTGGAGTGATAACAAGCTACTCTTTGTTGGTAGGCGGCCATCTGGATTCGGGCCTTCTCCCTGACTTCTTCTATTAGGTCAAGATTAGTTCGGAGCTGCTCGTCATTGGATTCTTCTAAATAGCCTTCCACACGAGGGAAGGGGAGTCCAACTTCCACAGGGATTATGGCTTATGTACCAAAAGCCATCTTGAATGGGGTCTGCCTTGTAGGTACTCTCTCGGTAGTTCGATATGCCCATAATACATGGTGGAGCTCCTCGGCCCACCAGTCCCATGCTCGATTGAGCCGAGCTTTGATTCCCTGCAGAAGGTTCAGTTGGTTACCTCGGCTTCTCCATTAGCTTGAGGATGTCCGACCAATGTCAGGCGATGGAGGATGCCGTGATCCTTGTAGAACTCTCAGAACTTAGGGTTATCGAACTGCTTCCCGTTGTCAGTGATGATAGTGTGGGGAAGACCAAAGCGGCAGATGATGGATCTCCATACAAAGTCTTTAGCATGGGCTTCGGTTATCTGGGTGACTGCTTCAGCTTCAACCCATTTAGTAAAATAATCAATTGCAACAAATAAGAACTTCCTTTACCCTGTTGCGAGGGAGAAAGGGCCAAGAATATCCATCCCTCACTTGGCAAAGGGCCAGGGGATGATATGGAGGTTAGGTGCGCCGAAGGGAGCCTTTGAACATTCGAATGCCTCTAGCATGAATCACAAGTTCGAACGAGGTCATCGGCGTCTTTTTGCATCATCGGCCAATAATACCCTTGATGCAGCACTTTGTGGCATAGGGCCCGACCACCGAGATGATTGCCACAGATGCCTTCATGGACCTTTCGAAGAGCATAGTCGGCCTCCGTAGGTCGGAGGCATTTGAGCAGCGGCATTGAGAAGGACCGTTTGTACAGCCGATCATCAATCAGAACATAATGAGATGATTACAATTTTAACTTCCTTGCTTCCTTTCTATCAGTGGGCAGCAACCCTTCTTTGAGGTACTGGTGTAGGGGGTCCATCTAGGATGGTTCAGTGTCAACCTGCATCATCTGATCAATATCGGTGATGCTAGGCTTCTCCAGGACCTCCAAGTAAAATTTCTGCTCGAGATCCATTGACTCCGCAGTCACCAGGCGAGACAGTAGATCGACGCGCGTGTTTTCAGTCCTTGGGATCTGGATAATTTTAAATTTATCAAAATAGGAGGATTGATCGCGCACCTTTTGGAGGTACCGAATCATATTCGGCTCTCGAGCCTCGAATTCTCTCTGCACCTAGCCAGCCACAATTGGGAGTCGGTGTAGGCAATCAGTTTCTTGACTTTAAGCTCATGGGCGATTCGGAGTCCGAAGAGCAAGGCCTCATACTCTGCTTCATTGTTTGAAGCTGGGAAGGAGAAGCGAATGCCATAGTCGCACCTTCCGGACTGGTGAGGACCAGGCGGTGCCAAAACTTCCTATGCTGGAGGATCCATCGGCGTGAAGCAACCATGGGGCGCTGGGCTTTGGTTGTCCGTGTATCCGAAGCAGAGCCATCTTCGGGTATGGTGCATTCGAGGAGGAAGTCCGCCAGGACCTGGGCTTTAATGGCTGGGCGAGGCTGATACTGAATTCGTGCTCGCTCAGCTCAACAGCCCATTTGGTCATTCTTTCCGATGCTTCTAGACGATGGATAATTGCCTTGAGGGGTTGGTCAGACAAGACAATGACAGTGTACACTTGAAAGTATGGCCGCAACTTTCGGATCGATGTTACCAGAGCTAGGACCATCTTCTCAACTTGAGCATACCTCGTTTCAGCATCTTTGAGTAGTTTGCTAACATAATGATAGGCCTTTGACTCTGTTCTCCTCTCTGATTAGCACCGAGCCAACGACGTCTTCAGAGACCGCCACGTATAGATTCAGCACTTCCCCTGGCTTTGGGCTGCTGAGGAGAGGTGGTGAGACGAGGTATTTCTTGAGGTCTTCAAAGGACTTCTGGTAATCTAGGGTCTACTAAAAATTTTTGGCTGACCGAAGCACTTTGAAGAAGAGAAGGCATTTCTCGACCGACCGAGCAATGAAGGGTTGAGGGCTACTACCCTTCCGGTGAGGCACTGCACATCCTTGACTGACCCTGGTGGGGCCATTTGTTGCAAGGCTTGGATCTTCTGAGGGTTTACCTCGATGCCTCGTTGTGAAACCATGAAGTCGAGGGATTTTTCAGAATTGATCCCGAAGGTGCATTGGTGGGGTTGAGCTTCATCTTATACTTTCGAAGTGTAGAGAAGCTCTCCATGAGATCCTTGACGTGTTGGGATGCCTCCTTGCTTTTTACCAGCATATCATTAACATACACCTCCATGTTCTGACCGATTTGTTCCTTGAAGACTTTGTTGACCAGCCTTTGGTAGGTGCACCTGCATTTTTCAAACCAAAGGCATAACTAGGTAGAAATAGGTACCTCGGTCGGTGACGAAGGCGGTTTTCTCCTCGTCTTCGGGCGCCATTCGGATCTGGTTGTAGCCCGAATAGGCATCCATAAAAGTCAGCATTTGATGGCCTGAAGTTGAATCCACGAGCTGATCGATCTGCGAAAGAGGGAAGCTATCTTTTGGGCAGGCCTTATTGAGGTCAGTGAAGTCGATGCAGATCCTCCATTTGCCATTCGACTTCTTCACCATGACCACGTTCGCCAGCCAGTCGGGGTAACTAACCTCCCGGATAAACTTGGCTTTGATGAGTTTATCCACCTCTTCTTTAATGTCCTTTTGGCGCTCTGGGGCAAAGCTCCTTTTCTTCTACTTAATGGGCCTAAATGTCTCGTCCACGCTGAGGCGGTGGACCAGAATGTCTGGGCTGATTTCGGGCATATCCGATGCAGACCAAGCGAAGACGTCGGCATTCCTCCGAAGGAATTCGATTAATTCTTTCCGAAGCTTTCCTTCTAGCTGCAATCCAACCTTTATAGTTCAATCGGATCGAGCCTCATCAAGTGGTACCTCCTCTAGTTCTTCGGTCGGCTCTCCTCGTTGCTCGGCAAGATCTTTCCGAGCATCCAGCCCATCCACCTCGGGCTTTTTGGATTGAAGGTCGGCAACAAAGCAATGCCGAGCTATGTTCTGACTTCCTCGAACAACCCCCACTCCTCATTCAGTAGGGAACTTTATGGCGAGATGGGGAATGAAAATGATGGCTTTGAGAGAGATTTGCCCTGATTTATCGAGGATGGCATTGTAGGGAGATCTGAGCTTGGTCATGAGGAAATCCATAAGCATGGTAGCCATGCGGGGCCAGGTGCTGGTTCGGACTAACAGAGTGATGACTCCTTCAGGGATTATGGAGTCACTGTGAAGCCCACTAGGGTGGACTCCACTGGTCGAAGGCTTTCTATCCGAATTTTAATCTCGCAAAGGCATCGAAATACAGAACGTTAACAGAGCTTCCACTATCAACCAAAATTCGGTATACATCATAATTATTCATATTTAAAGATACAACCAAAGCATTATCGTGGGGGTACTGTACCTCCCCAAGGTCTTCATTAGAGAAAGTGAGCTCATTGACTCGAGCTTTCTTCGGCGAGCTTTCCTCCTCACCCAGCCAAGAGGATGGGGATCCAGCCATCGTTATCACATTGACATTGCTAAGGACCGAGGATTCGGTGGAGGAAGTTGGCGAGGCTCGGGTTGGCGATTCTCCTCATTGTTCGGCTCAAGGGAACCTCTGAATCGGTCCAGCCTGCCCCACCAAATCAATCACTCGATCTCATTCTTTAGCTGCCAGCAGTCTTCAGTATCATGCCTGTAGTCCCGATGAAAGCGTCAGTACTTGGCAGGGTCCCTCCGATGGCATTGCCTCAGAGAGGGAGGTCGGGGAATTTGCTGCTCAATCTCCATCAGGATCTGCGCTCTTGGCACGTAAGGGGAGTGTAGCGGTCGAACCTTCGGGCTGGACTCCGAATTTGATGTCGAGGTGGCAGGAGGAGCTCTGTGGTGGGCTAGCGCGGCAGTGGGCCCATTGCTTGTCCGAGCCCTTTGCCTCCTTCTTCTTCAGCTACTCGACCCGAGCTAACCTCCTCGATTCTTCAACCCTGGAGTACTTGTCTGCCAAGGACATCATATTCGAAAGGCTCTTCGGGTAATTAACCTCCAGAGCTAGGTAGAAGTCTTCCTCCTTGGATACTCCTTCGGTCAGGGCAGATATAGCCACCTCATGGTTGAGATGGTCGACTTTTAAGAGGGTCGTGTTGAACGACCGAGGTAATTCTTCAGCGATTCATCCTCTCTCTGCTTGAGCTCGAAGAGGGAATTGGATCTCCGTCACCGGCGATGGCTGCTGACGAACTGGCTAATAAGTAAACAGCTCAGCTTGTCAAAAAATCAATGGAACCTGGCTTCAAGCTATTGAACCAGGTTCGGGCAGATCCCCTTAGGGTGGAGGGGAAGGCTCTACACAGGATCGCATCCGACACTCCATGGAACATCATGATGAATCTGAAGCTGCTGAGATGGTCATCGAGATCGATGGATCCATGGTATGGCTCGATGGTATGGAGCTTGACATGAAGGAGAATCACTTCCCTCATGATCCTCTCAAAGAAGGGGATGCCCTGCTTCGCTTTCGGTTGAGGCGGAGGGGCTTGCCTGGCGGCGTCTAACTCCCGACGCCATTCTTGCCGCATCTCCTGCATCTGCTACCTGATCCCCTCATCCAGAGTGGTAGGAGGGATCGGGCGATGGGAAGATGGTAGCGGCGTCGAGTTCTGGGAAGACACCGGGAAAGGGGAGCGAACCCGCCTAGATCTGAGTGGGCTCTTCCCTCCAGCTCGTTGCGGTGCTAGTTTTGCCTTTGCGGGCTGGCAATGATAATCCGTTGCTTCTGACGGAT
The DNA here is from genome assembly GCA_900491605.1 of Calamus simplicifolius. Taxonomy (NCBI): domain Eukaryota; kingdom Viridiplantae; phylum Streptophyta; class Magnoliopsida; order Arecales; family Arecaceae; genus Calamus; species Calamus simplicifolius. Next base: position 77,746 of record UESW01004551.1, on the reverse strand, counting down.
TAGAGGAAGAAATTGCTAGCGGAGCAGGGGCAGTGGCCTCATCGTGAAGCTAAGGTGTAGGGACAGCAGGGCCAGGGGTCGCTTGGTGCCCCTGGACCAACTGGGTCAATGCCTGAACCTGTTGGACCAGAGTGACAAACTGGTCCAACGTTACCACCGTTGCCGGTGGTGAAAGGGTTTCAACTGGCAGTGGCGATGGAGGTACCGTACCACTAATCGGATCAGGCCTTTGAGAGGCGGCCTGGTCTTGAGCTTCAGATGTAGCTCTCTTCCGATTGGCCATTAGAGGATGCTTCCTCTGGTTCTTGAGTCTTGTCTCCTGGATCATAAGTTTATGGGACTTGGAGCCCTTCCTCTAGCGCCAATCTGTTGCCACGGAAATCCGTTCTTCAACTCGGGCGTGCTTTTGGCTCCTGATTCGGACGCCGATCTCATCGCCTCAGGGTGGAACCTATAAGATAGTCTGCACGTAGAGGGTGCCTTGGAGGTTACCCTCTGTGGAGGACCCTTCGATGCCCAAGTCAGTGGAGATTCACAGCAAGCAGATGTGAGGAGAAGACTCTCACAAAGGAGTTCCCCTTTGGCGGGGTTCTCTCTCGAGAGCTCTGAGCTCAGGGGGAGCTTCAATGGGGTATGAGAGCTAGTGAATGAGTGTCAGTAATTGCATAAAAGTATGCGTAAGAATCGCGTACAAAATTGGCATACCTGAGAGATTGGAGGGTTGTAGTATTTATAGGCGATCACCTGATTCCTTGGACGTGCCCTGGATGGGGTATGAAAACTATTAGGATTCAAGACAGATTCGAATCAAGTTTGTTACGAGGCCAGTACGATCTGCATCTTATCAGTTAGAGGATCGATGGCTAGGAGAGCTGGTTCGTGCCTTAAGATTCAGTGATCACATAGACTTATGCCACTTTTGCGGGTCCTAGGCCACTTCTGGGCATGATTCACCGCTTGGAATCTTATTCAGTTATAGTGAATTCGAACTCTCCCGCACCGGATTCCGTAGAGGTATTTTGAATGCCTTGGTTCGGCCAGAATGAGGAATAACTTGGTTTTTCGAGGTATAGAATGAATCGGCTCGAATGGCTGAGGTATGGTTGGCTCGGATGGCCAAGGTATGAGGATAGCTCGGGTTACCGAGGAATGGCTCGGATCAGATGGCCGAGGTATGAGGATGGTTCGGATTGTCGGGGCGACCCGACTTAGTCAAAGGTGATTCGGCTTCGTTGCTTGGATGTTATGCCAGCTGACTGGTAGGATGTTTGGATTGGTTATGACCCAATTGTCGATGTGGGCGGTCAATAATGAGATTGCATAGGAGGCCACAATAATTATAGTGATGATGAACAATTTGATGAACCCAGCCTGGAGTTCTTTGAGGGAGGGAACTTCATATTTCTGTCACCAAATTATATATTAGAGTAGAATTAACATATACATGTATTTGTGTGTGAATATATATATATATATATATTAAAGTTAAAAGAGAGGAAAATGAGGGAATAAAAATTTTATTCTTCTAAAATTAAAAACAACAAAAATGCTAATCTAATTTTATATTTATGATGCTTAATCATACTTTTTGCCGTTTATTAGGATAAGATGGATGGAACCGTAAATATATGTCAATATACGAGAGAACCGCATAAAAGGATATCAATATAGAAAACTATTTATATGCCTAATGTTTATATGCCATCAAAAAAGATTGCTTCCTTTCATGGCATATGGGCATAAACATTAAATGTCATCTATACCATATTATATATGTATTAAATGTTATTTATATGATGCTTATAAGAATTTAACAATTTAAAGTTAACAATTATTATTTTCAATTATAAATTAAAGATAAGATAAATAATATATATTAGATTAAATTGTTTTTAAAAAATAAAAAAATTAATAACTTGATGTAAAATAAAGGTGATGCACGAAACTCCTTTTCCACTAAAAATAGATAAAAAAAGAAAAGATCTAATTAAAAATAGTTTTATGGTTCTACACTTACCTTCTTCGCTACTGAAAAAAGAAAAAAAGATAGAAAAAGAAAGATGATTTTAAGGGTCCACCCTTGCCTTCTTTTACATTGGGAAAAAATAAGAAACATGAAAAAAAAAAATCAATAAATTCGTGTACAAATTAAAACTATACATAAATGCTATGATATACCATCATACTAAATAAATTTATGAGATAATTTGTAGAAGGAAAGTGATTTCTCTGCATTAAATGTTATGCAATGCAGATTTACCAGTGACATGAGAGAAGAAAATATCGGGAGGAACTTCTCAGATTTTCTACATTACATTCGATATTAGATTTCTTTATTATATTCGATATTAGATAACATGTAAAACATATTAGATATGCCCGAGCTACGACTAATATCGTCTCCGATGCATCATTGCAGCTGCGTAATGACATGTTCCATTAGGTAGGCTGTAACAAGCCTGTAAACTCTTTCAGACGGGTGGACGGCATCGAAGAACGCATAAGAGGACACATTTGGACACAATGGAGTCAAAATGTTACAAAGGGGACCTACCTCTGCCATCCCCGTCCCACAGCAACCTCTCCGGGTCTCCTCAAAACCTGCACAAAATAAGCAACAATGAAAACAAAAATTTCCTCCACTCCTGATGATAACAGCAGAGCTAAGTACTTTAAAATTTCAGACATGATGCTAATGGTCCAGCTGAGGCTAGTTAGATTAATTATCTATTGTGAGAACACTATAAGTGGTGGTGCAGATAGCTAGATGCATACCATACTTGGCAGGACTATCAAAGATCTCTATTGTGACACCATACAAGTCCATGTAGACAAACTTGCTGCTGGGAAGCAAGGTTTGCTCCATTTGCAGCAGTTTTTGGAGCTTGGAATTATAGGCGATGGCATCCGAGTTTTGCTCGTCAACACATGCACGAGATGATGAATCGTTAAACCTGGCAGTAATTTGAAGTGGTATGCAGCCAACTGGAGGAAGCCCCACCACACAAAATCTCCGGCCACCCTGACCATAAATGTCCTGCATGCATGCAATGCAAGCATGAGGAAAATTAGATTAGATATAATTCAAATTTAACTCGTAAAATGCACCCAAAAGAACCATCTGGACACTTGTTAGAGAGGATTTTCTATCTTCAGATCAATGAGATCGTTCCTTCTCTCTCTCTTCTCCTGTTGCTTTTTTAAAAAAAAATCTTTGACAACATCCCTCATTATTTTCCTATATATATATATATATATATATTGAACACGGTTGTTAAACCTAGCCTTCTCAATTTTCTCATGGACTGTTTGGATAGAAGGAAATAGAGGGAAAGGGAAGGAAAAGAAAAAAAAGGAGTTATTTTGTTTGAAAGAAAGGTAAAAGAAAAAGGGGAAAGGTAATAAGAGTAATCGGTTTTCTTTTTTCTTGTTAACCCCAAAATCGGGGAGCAAGTTAGGAAAGAAAAAATGTTTACATTATATTTTTATGGAAGACCAAAATATTTCTTTATTTGCTATTCTTTGATTCATTTCCTATTTTAAAAGGATATAATTATCATATAACTTTTTTTCTTTTTTTTTCTTCTCTCTATCCAAATAAGATGATTGATATTATCTCTCTTTTTCTTTTCATCATTTTCATTCTTTTCATCATTTTCAAACAAAAAAAGAAGAACAATCCTTTCTTTTCCTTTCTTTTCTTTCATCCCTTCGTTCTTTTTATTCTTCCCCTTCTTTCCAAATGTAAAGCCCGAACAATACGGTATTAAAGTTTTATATCGAACAAGAGCCGTTGTGGATGCGATACAACGTTCCACGAATGGTCATACCGGCTTGACTTAACCTTGTCTGACACGGCTAGCATAGCAGTTAATCCACAGCCAAGACAAGGAGAACAAAATGCCTCATTGTTAGGGCCGGTCACAGGAAAAAGAGCCAAATTTGTTATAGAAAAAAAAAAAAATGAGAATGGACAATGCCAACTGATTTACCTCAATAACATCTTGCAGTTTTTGGAGTAAGAAATCTTGGTACTCACTTATGTTGAACGTCGCCCTTCTTAAGGGTAGATCATAGTAGCTTAGAAGGAAGTCATTAGTTCCTGCGCTAATGAACACCAAAGAATTTCCAACAATCCTTGCAGCCTCCTCCTCACCAGCGATCTCTTTAAGCCGAGCAAGGTAAGAAGACTTGAACATCTCTACTTGCCTCGAAATCGGCATCGTACTCGGCACAAACGAAGTCCAGTCGTCAAGTCCTGATCCAGCTGACGCAAAGTTCACACCTGTTTTGATATCATCCTCCGATAGCTCTGGGTCCATGAACGGAGGTGCCAGCTCTTTGATGCCCAACTCGGAGATAAGCAAGTCCGGCACAAGTACGCCGTTAGAGAATCTCCCGGTGGCGGAACGGTTGGCGAAGTCCTGCCCGTAGGGAAAGTGATCGCCTTTGACCACCGTTGGGATGTAGTTGTTGTTGCCAGTGTCCAACGTCGAGTCACCGAAGAAGAGAACGGCAGAAAATTTAGGAGTAGCGGAAGTGGTTGTGGAGATGCAGGAGAGGAGCAAGGAGAGCAAGAGTGTTGCCATTTGGAAGTTCTTCTCTGCGCTGCAGTTTCGTTATCTATATATAGCAGAAGGATAGGGAAAATTTCTCATGCTTCCATGTAAGATAGAAAAAAAAAAAGAAAGAAGTGGAAGGGGAAAGATATTTTTTCTCTACTTTTAATATTAATAAAGTCTATCCATTTATCATATATATATATATTAGGAAATGGCATTGATATCCACTGAGAAGGAGTGGAGGAAAATTTCTTGCTATTTTGTGCAAGATTTCAAAAAAATTATTATCATCCCATTGATTACTCATTATTAATTATTATATTGCAAGCCTTAACTCGCACCCTTCTCTCATTCTCTTATATTACACTACAACAATATATTGGAATAGCAACTTTTTTTTTTTTTTTTTGGCGCTTTTTAAAAGCGTTTAAAATTTTTGAAAGATGCCAACGCTTTGTAAAAGTATCGAAGATATGAATTTCTGTAAGACACTACTTGGTTTGACCTAATCGTCGAAAATTTTTGAAAGACGCAAAAAGCATTGGAGATATGAATTTCCGTAAGATGCTCGGTTTGACCCAAACGATAACTTTGAGCGCGGCCGCAACTTTATTTCGATTTTACTACCCTGTTTTTTTCCCCTCCTCAATTCGCTTTTCAACCAATGAAAAGCAAGATCTCATGATCGAATGGACCAAGGCAATAACATATCTAACTCGCGGATCGCAGTCCCATCCAACGGCGAAGCGATTCGTAGCCCCATATAAAACCCACTTCTTTATCCCTTTTCTCTTGGATCATCGGCGCGGTTAAGATCAAATTCCCCTTCCTTCAGAGAGCGCAAAGGATAGGAGATGTCGGGGCGAGGCGAGGGATTAGGAAAGGGTGGGGTGAAGTTGTTGGGGGTAAAATCGTCATTGCATTGATATCCGTGCAAGGCGGCTAAGGCTGACCTCCTCCTACCGTCTCCTTCCGGGCTTCCCTAGCTCGACCTCCTCCTACTGTCTCCTTCCGGGCTTCCCTAGCTCGACCTCCTCCGAGCCTCCGTAGCTCGACCTCCTCCGAGCCTCCGTAGCTCGGTCTCTTCCGGGCTTCCCTAGCTCGGTCTCTTCCGGGCTTCCCTAGCTCGGTCTCTTCCGAGCTTCCCTAGCTCGGCCTCTTCCGGGCTTCCCTAGCTCGGTCTCTTCCGGGCTTCCCTAGCTCGACCTCCTCCGAGCCTCCGTAGCTCGGCCTCCTCCGAGCCTCCGTAGCTCGGTCTCTTCCGGGCCTCCCGA
>UESW01004551.1:40930-70825 GCA_900491605.1 Calamus simplicifolius | reverse complement strand
TCCCACTTAACTGGCCAATTTGATTGATTTAGACCTTGAATTGGAAATGATATATTGATTATGAACACTACCTAATGCTTCCTTCATACTAAGATAAATTTATGATAACAATAATAGTAGGTTTATTGTGCAACACAAGGCCTACTCTAGGGTTAGATATGAATTGTCTTAGTGCATTTAATGTTTTATAGCATGATTAGTGGTGTTGCTTTGTTATGTAACATAAGGGCAATATTATTCAATCATGACTATATGTAAATGAAGGGTCTGATTAAACTAAGACATTATAGTTTGTTGTGTAACACAAGGCTATAAGTGTCTTAGAGGCAGGTGCTATGTTGAGAGTTGCATGGGTTGCAATTGGAAAGGGTATTTTCTACCCTTGAACTCATGAATGTTTGTTGTGTAACACAAGATATTTATGACGAATTGGGATCTCAACCCCACTAAAGAAACCCTGGTAGAGTTTTCTCCCTTACCATAGGTGAGGGTTATGGTATTCGTGATAAAATAGTGGGAAATACAATTAGATTGATAAGTCCTTGTTTAATTGTAGTCATCATTATGAGTGGTCTGCTTATATATTGTTCTTTACTTTTAATATGGATTAAAATTTTATGGCTTCTACTTTATCACTGCGGGGCATTTTAGATGCCAACAAGTTGACTAGTCCAAATTAAGTGGACTAGTTGAGGAACCCAAAGAAGGTATTGGATACATCTTTTATCATCCTGCTCAGCAAAAGGTATTTGTCAGTAGGCATGCCATTTTTTTAGAAAAGAAATTTATCCAAGAAGAAGACAGTGGGAAGATACTTGAACTCAATGAAGATCAAGACTTACAATCTACTCCTGTTGACAATCAATAAGACATTTCTCAACTAGAAGTTCCTAAAGATCAAGAACAGCCACAACATTCACCTCCTCTCCATAGGTCAGAGAGAGTGCGGGGTGTACCTCTCAGATATGGTTTTGTTATTGGAGATGACAACGAAGCAATATCATTCAGGATAATGATCCCATGACCTATACAGAAGCCGTCGAGAGTAAGGACTCTGACAGATAGCTTGATGCTATGAAATCTGAAATGGATTCCATATATACCAACCAGGTTTGGACCTTGGTTGACCCACCTAAGGGAGTAAAGCCAATAGGGTACAAATGGGTCTTCAAGAAGAAGATTGGAGCAGATGGCCAAGTAGAAACCTACAAGGCTAGGCTATGGCAAAAGGTTTCAGGCAAAAACATGGTATTGAATATGATGAAACCTTTTCACCAGTAGCTATGCTCAAATCCATTTGGATATTGCTTGCTATAGCAGCAAACCATGACAATGAAATCTGGCAGATGGATGTAAAGACTGCCTTCCTCAATGAATATCTTGAGGAGGAAGTCTATATGTCACAGCCAGAAGGGTTTATCTCAAGTAGGAGACCGCACCAAGTATGCAAGCTTAAAAAATCCATTTATGAATTAAAGCAAGCATCGAGGAGTTGGAACATTCGCTTTGATGAAACAATCAAAGAGTTTGGTTTCATCAAAAATATAGATGAACCATGTGTGTATAAGACAAGTGGGAGTGCCATAGTTTTCTTAATTTTATATGTCGATGACATACTTATCATTGGAAATGATATCCCAATGCTACAATCAGTCAAAACTTGGCTATCTAAACAGTTTTCCATGAAAGATTTGGGAGAAGCATCCTGTATACTGGGTATAAAGATCTATAGAGATAGATCTAAGAGGATGCTTGGCTTATCCCAATCTAGATACATTGACTTAGTGTTAAAAAGATTCGACTTGGAAGGAAGTAAACAAGGTTACTTGTCCATGAGTCAATGCATACATCTCTCTAAGAAGATGTCTCCTAAGACACCTGAAGAGAGATAAAGGATGAACAAGATTCCTTATGCTTCGGCTGTAAAGTCGATAATGTATGCCATGTTATGTACCAGACCTGATGTTGCTTATGCCTTAGGTACAACAAGCAGGTTCAGCCGATCCAAGGGAGGATCATTGGAAAGCTGTGGAAATATTCTTAAGTACCTAACAAGAACTAAGGATATTTTTCTTATATATATGGAGGATCAGATTTAAAATTGAAAGGCTATACTGACTCCAGTTTTCAATCAAATTCGGATGATAGTAAATCCATATCAGGATATGTTTTTACTCTATATGGTAGTGCAGTAAGTTGGAGAAGTACCAAGCATCAAACTTTAGCTGACTCAGTTATCGAGGCAGAGTACATTGCTGCTAATGAAGCCACTAAGGAAGCTGTTTGGATGAAGAAGTTCATTATGGAGTTAGGTGTTGTTCCGGTGATTCAACAATCGATGCCATTTTATTGTGATAACACTGGAGCTGTTGCACAAGCTAAGGAACCAAGGTCTCATCAGAAATCCAAGCACATCCTAAGACGCTTCCATCTCATTTGAGAGATCATTGAAAGACAAGATGTTGTTATAGAACGAGTTGACACAGAACAATATAGCAAACCCATTCACTAAGGCCCTTCCTCAACAGCAGTTTGATCGTGATTTGAATTGTATGGGAATTAAATACAAAGGCGATTGGCTTTAGTGCAAGTGGGAGATTGAAAGAGTAGTATCCCAAAAGTCAATCATGTAAGGGCATTTTTTTTTAATTTTTTCCAACTCATGTATGATATTTTATCAATTAAAAGGCATTTTTTTATTCATCATATGTGTTTTATATTTATTAAGATTATGATGAACCCCATAAGGTTAGGGCAATGGAATTAGGGTTATGATGAAGTTCATAACGATGAGACCTAAGTTCCTAAAAACTCTAATCTAAAATGTTCCTAGTCGAAGGATCATCGAGTCGAGGATCGATGATTCCAGTAAAATCGGTACATTCTATGTATGCTCAATGAAAAGGGTGATTGGTCTTATAGCCACTTATGTAGAGACACTAATACAAGGATATGGGTGGTCATTAGGGTATGAGTTCACTGAATTGATCCGCATTAAGAATATTTATGGAGATCTTACTTGTCAAAAGATGGTTCTCTTAGTGGGAGTTGTGCAAGTGATCCTTAGACCTGAGATTACCATAAAATCTTATGCATATGAATCTATATTATTCATTCATGGCCGAGTCATGTACGGGGTGTTCATGGATATGGAGGATTGTGTATGAAGGTTATGAGTAGGTCAACAGGAATCGATCAATCCTAGTAAGAAGAAAGTTATCCCATGTAATCTCATCAAATGATGACTCAAGAAGTCGTTGATCAAAGCAAAATGAAATTAGAATAGGTTTCTAATTTTTTATTTATCTAGTCTTTATTATTGATTTGAGATTCAAATGAATAAAATGTTAGGGTTTGACAATTTTTCATACCCATCACTTATTCGGGATAAAGAGAGATCGAAGGATTGAATTGCACAGTAACTTGCCAGTAAAGGGTATTTTGGTAATTCCACCAAATTCCTCATCTTCTAGGTAGGCATGACACATTGCTAGATGTCAATCATGTCTTGTAGGTTTTCATGAATTAAATTTATTTAATTCATGAGTCAATTTGAAAGATGGTTCGAATTAGCAACTAAGGTTAGCACGATTTGACCTAATTCGGTTAGTCAGTTTCTAATCGAACTAAATCGACTTAAACCTAAACCTATTGTTGGCTAGATGAGGAATCCAATGGGTCACACACATAAGGAAACTGGTCAAAGAATTATTTTAATAAGATTAATTAATTCAATTGGTTAGCCAATCAGCATGCTAGCACATGTGGCTAACTATCGCTCCAATTTGGGTCCAAATTGATTTGAACCGGCTTAATTAATTGATCCAAATTAATTTTAGAATTAATTTGGGATAACCTCTGACCTGATCAGCCATTTATTGGATTAGATAAGGTTGAATTAATAGAGTCCAAGAGATATGGGACTCTCGGAAGGGAAATTGTGCGCGTGCAGAATTTCCAAAGGGCGCCTAAGAGTCCTTCTAATTTAAGGTACTAGAAGGTGCATTTTTTTGGGATTTATAGGTCCATTGAATGTGGAGAACCTTATCTTGATGTTATTGGATTGGATAAGGTTGAATTAATAGAGTCCAAGAGACATGGGACTCTCGAAAGAAAACTATGCGCGTGCAGAATTTTCAAAGGCATCTAAAAGTCCTTCTGATTTAAGGCATTAGAAGGCGTATCTTTTGGGGATTTATAGTCCATCTAAACATGGAGAACCTTATCTTGATACATGGCAAAATCAGAGGCTATTGATTTAAGATGGGATGCCAAAAGCATCCCATCAGGTGTGACACGCGTAGGGAGAAAGGTGCTGAAAATTATAACGATGTGTCTCTTGATTTAAATTGAAATGAATTTAAATATTTATATCCTTTCATAAGGACATGGAATGGGTTGTATCCCTTCATTTAACGTCTCCCATTCACTATTTAAAGAGGGTGGCACATATGGGATAGCATCGGATAATTTTTAACAATCCTTGTTAAGACAAGTCTTCTCTCTCCCTCTCCCCTTCCTACAAGCCTTAGTCAATTTAGGACAACTCTTTTCTTAGTCTAACACAAGTTTCATTAGGCTTAAGAAAAGGGTAAAAGGGTCCTAAGAGGCAAGCCAAGAAGTCAAGAAGCCAAAAAGAGGTTTAAGTCAAGTTCGTGAGCATATCTTTGATCCAATTCTCGTGTGGATCACATTGAAGGACGAACACTTGCACCTAGTGGAAAAGATTGGATAACCGGCTTCCTTCTTTCTTCACCAATACTAAGGTATGTTCCTCTACATATATGTTACATTTTATGACTAATTAATTGTTATAATCAAGGGGTCTTGGGTCTAAGGTTTCGGTTGATTAGGGTTTCAAGGTTAAATTTTTTTGAAATCCAGCCTTCCGCTGCATGACCGAAACCCAACATTGGTATCAGAGCCACCTTGATTAATTCAATTAGTGGTCCATAATATATTGATTACATGAATGATTATGCTATGGTTCTAGCATGGTTTGTTTTATATATAGAGTATATAATATATTTCTTGTGCATTAGAACACGCTTCCTGAGCCTCTATACCTGATGTGTTTGCATAGACTGGCCCAAGGGACTAAGCTATGGCCGGACGTGTTCTAATTAATAAAAAATTTACTTAAGATCATAATTTTAAAATTGCATTGAATATATGCATGGTATGATATTATTGTTATGCATATTAGAAAAAGGATGTGCATGAGACCATCAAAGCCCTCCTAAAAATTATATTTAGTCGTAGTGTGATAGAATCATAATACAAATCCTTTTAGGGTTTGATTAATCAATTGGTGTCTAGAAAAGTGGTTCTGGAAAGGTAAAGAGATCGTGGTTTTTTAATTGGTTCCGTTGACTGACCTGGCCAATTAAATTGGTGTCTAAGGAAAGCAACGGAGGACCCCCACCTCTCTCCCACTTAACTGGCCAATTTGATTGATTTAGACCTTGAATTGGAAATGATATATTGATTATGAACACTACCTAATGCCTTCCTTCATACTAAGATAAATTTATGATAACAACTATAGTAGGTTTGTTGTGCACACAAGGCCTACTCTAGGGTTAGATATGAATTGTCTTAGTGCATTTAATGCTTTATAGCATGATTAGTGGTGTTGCTTTGTTGTGTAACACAAGGGCAATATTATTCAATCATGACTATATGAAAATGAAGGTTGACTAAACTAAGACATTATAGTTTGTTGTGTAACACAAGGCTATAAGTATCTTAGAGGCAGGTGTTATGTTGAGAGTTGCATGGGTTGCAATTGGAAAGGGTATTTTCTACCCTTGAACTCATGAATGTTTGTTGTGTAACACAAGATGTTTATGACGAATTGGGATCTCAACCCCACTAAAGAAACCCTGGTAGGTTTTCTCGCTTACCATAGGTGAGGGTTATGGTATTCGTGATAAAATAGTGGGAGATACAATTAGATTGATAAGTCCTTGTCTAGTTGTAGACATCATTATGAGTGGTCTGCTTATATTGTTCTTTACTTTTAATGTAGATTAAAATTTTATGGCTTCTACTTTATCACTGCGGGGCATTTTAGATGCCAACAAGTTGACTGGTCCAAATTATGTGGACTGGTTGAGGAACTTGAGAATTGTCTTAACTCAGGAAAAGGTTTCCTACATCCTCGACTCTCCTAATCCAGATCCGATCGGAGATGATGCTACAGAGGAGGAACGAGCCACATATAAAAGTGGCAGAATGATAGTTTGACTGTTAAGTGTATCATGTTGGCCTCGATGAGCAATGAATTACAGAGGCAACATGAGGAGCGGGAACCTCAATCCATATTGCTCAATCTTAAAGAGCTTTATGGAGAGCAAAGTAGGGCTGCTCGATATGAGATTTCGAAGCAGTTGTTCCGTGCACGTATGAGTGAGGGCTCATCCGTTCAAGCTCATGTTTTGAAGATGATTGACTTAATCACTCGGTTAGGTCAATTAGGGTTTGTAATGGATGGAGAGCTTAATCAGGACTTGATCCTACAATCACTCCCAGACTCCTCGCAGTTTGTCATGAACTATCACATGAACAAACTAAATATTTCATTACCTGAGCTGTTGAATATGCTCAAACAGCTGAGAGTCACTTCAAGGGTGATAAGGCTCATATTCTTCTAGTTGATAGGAAGAAGAAACAGGCAATGAAGAAAGGTTCAAAGAGAAAGAGGAGCCTTAAAAGTAGCATGCAAAAGAGGAAGAAGGCAAAGAAGCCTTCTGTTGATCGAGCCTGTTTTCACTGCGGCAAGCAGGGACATTGGAAGAAAAATTGCAAGATATATCTTGCAAGTTTGAAGCAAGATGCTGGTGAAGAAGCATCAAAAGGTTTGTACATGATACAAACTAATTTATCATTGAGTTCTTCAGTTTCTGACTCATGGGTATTGGATACTGCATGTGGATCTCATATATGCAAGTCATTGCAGGGACTACAAAGAGTTAGAAATTTGAAGAATGACTTCAAGCTCTATGGCGCGAGTGGAGAAGCCATTTATGCTGAAGCTGGGCACCTATTTGTTGTTATTACCTTCTGGCAAGATATTGGAATTAAAAACTGTTATTATACTCCAAATATTATTAGAAATATTATTTTGTACCCTTGTTATTAGAACAAGGTTTTGAAATAAATGTAAAGAGCAATGGTTGCTCTATCTTTTATTCTAATAAATTGTTTGGATATGGTTTGTTTAATAATGGTCTTCTAATTCTTTTGCTCAATGATAAAGTTTTGCTTGTTGATAACAAGAAAAGAAAGAGAAGATGTTAATGCCACTTATCTCTGGCATTGCCGATTAGGTCATATAAGTGAATCTAGGATAAGCAAGTTATACAAAGATAACTTCTTTGATCCTTATGATTTTAAATCATTAGGAACTTGTGAATCCTGCCTCATGGAAAAATGACTAAGTCTCCGTTCACTGGACATGGAGAAAGGGCAACTGAGTTATTAGGTCTTATACACACAGATGTATGTGGACCTATGACAACTCAAGCTAGAGGAGGATACTCTTATTTCATCAATTTCATTGATGATTTATCAAGGTTTGGACACGTGTATCTTATGAAACACAAGTCCGAAGCCTTTGATAAATTTAAGGAGTATCAAAGTATGGTTGAAAACAAACTGGACAGTATTAAAATCCTTCGATCTGATCGAGGAGGAGAATACTTGTCTAGAGAATTTCTTGATCATCTTAAAGACAAAGGCATTCTCTCTGAATGGACCCCTCCTTATACACCTCAATTAAATGGTGTAGCAGAAAGGAGGAATCGTACCTTATTAGACATGGTGAGGTCCATGATGTGCTTCACAGATCTTTAAGTATCATTCTGGGGTTATGCCCTAAAAACTGCCTATATTTTAAACAGAGTGCCATCAAAATCAGTGACTAGCACTCCATATGAATTATGGAAAGGAAAAAAGCCAAGTCTTAAATATTTTAAGATTTGGGGTTGCCCTGCTTATGTCAAAAATGTATTCGGACATAAGTTAAGTGCTAGGGCTGATAAATGTAGGTTTATAGGTTATCCCAAAGAAGGTATTGGATACATCTTTTATCATCCTGCTCAGCAAAAGGTATTTGTCAGTAGGCATGCCATTTTTTTGGAAAAGGAATTTATCCAAAAGAAGGCAGTGGGAAGATACTTGAACTCAATGAAGATCAAGACTTACAACCTACTCCTGTTGACAATCAACAAGACATTCCTCAACCAGAAAGTTCTAAAGATCAAGAACAACCACAACATTCACCTCCTCTCCATAGGTTAGAGAGAGTGCAGGGTGCACCTCTATATATGGTTTTGTTATTGGAAATGACAACGAAGCCAATATCATTCAGGATGATGATCCCGTGACCTATACAGAAGCTGTCGAGAGTAAGGACTTGACAGATGACTTGATGCTATGAAATCTGAAATAGATTCCATATATACTAACCAGGTTTGGACCTTGGTTGACCCAACTGAGGGAGTAAAGCCAATAGGGTACAAATGGATCTTCAAGAAGAAGATTGGAGCAGATGGCCAAGTAGAAACCTACAAGGCTAGGCTAGTGGCAAAAGGTTTCAGGCAAAAACATGGTATTGACTATGATGAAACCTTTTCACCAGTAGCTATGCTCAAATCCATTCGGATATTGCTTGCTATAGCAGCATACTATGACTATGAAATCTGGCAGATGGATGTAAAGACTGCCTTCCTCAATGGATATCTTGAGGAGGAAGTCTATATGTCACAACCAGAAGGGTTTGTCTCAAGTAGGAGATCGCACCAAGTATGCAAGCTTAAGAAATCCATATATGGATTAAAGCAAGCATCGAGGAGTTGGAACATTCGCTTTGATGAACAATCAAAGAGTTTGGTTTCATCAAAAATATAGATGAACCATGTGTGTATAAGAAGACAAGTGGGAGTGCCATAGTTTTCTTAATATAGATAGACTTATCATTGGAAATGATATCCCAATGCTACAATCAGTCAAAACTTGGCTATCTAAACAGTTTTCCATGAAAGATTTGGGAGAAGCATCCTGTATACTGGGTATAAAGATCTATAGAGATAGATCTAAGAGGATGCTTGGCTTATCCCAATCTAGATACATTGACTTAGTGTTGAAAAGATTCGACTTGGAAGGAAGTAAACGAGGTTACTTGTCCATGAGTCAAGGCATACATCTCTCTAAGAAGATGTCTCCTAAGACACCTGAAGAGAGATAAAGATGAACAAGATTCCTTATGCTTCGGCTGTAAAGTCGATAATGTATGCCATGTTATGTACCAGACCTGATGTTGCTTATGCCTTAGGTACAACAAGCAGGTTTCAGGCCGATCCAAGGGAGGATCATTGGAAAGCTGTGGAAATATTCTTAAGTACCTAACAAGAACTAAGGATATTTTTCTTATATATGGAGGATCAGATTTAAAATTGAAAGGCTATACTGACTCCAGTTTCAATCAATGATAGTAAATCCATATCAGGTATGTTTTTACTCTATATGGTGCAGTAGTTGGAGAAGTACCAAGCAAACTTTAGCTGACTCAGTTACGAGGCAGAGTACATTGCTGCTAATGAAGCCACTAAGGAAGCTGTTTGGATGAAGAAGTTCATTATGGAGTTAGGTGTTGTTCCGGTGATTCAACAATCGATGCCACTTTATTGTGATAACACTGGAGCTGTTGCACAAGCTAAGGAACCAAGGTCTCATCAGAAATCCAAGCACATCCTAAGACGCTTCCATCTCATTCGAGAGATCATTGAAAGACAAGATGTTGTTATAGAACGAGTTGACACAAAGAACAATATAGCAGACCCATTCACTAAGGCCCTTCCTCAACAGCAGTTTGATCGTGATTTGGATTGTATGGGAATTAAATACAAAGGCGATTGGCTTTAGTGCAAGTGGGAGATTGAAAGAGTAGTCCCAAAAGCCAATCATGTAAGGGCATTTTTTTTAATTTCTTCCAACTCATGTATGATATTTTATCAATTAAAAGGCATTTTTTTTATTCATCATATGCTGTGTCTTATATTTATTAAGATTATGATGAACCCCATAAGGTTAGGGCAATGGAATTAGGGTTATGATGAAGTTCATAACGATGAGACCTAAGTTCCTAAAACTCTAATCTAAAATGTTCCCAGTCGAAGGATCATCGAGTCGGGGATCGATGATTCCGTAAGACTGGCACATTCTATGTATGCTCAATGAAATGGTGTTGGTCTTACAGCCACTTGTGTAGAGACACTAATACAAGGATATGGGTGCTCATTAGGGTATGAGTTCACTGAATTGATCCGCATTAAGAATATCTTATGGAGATCTTACTTACTTGTCAAAAGATGGTTCTCTTAGTAGGAGTTGTGCAAGTGATCCTTAGACCTGAGATTACCATAGAATCTTATGCATATGAATCTATATTTTAGTTAATATTCATTCATGGCTGAGTCATGTACGGGGGTGTTCATGGATATGGAGGATTGTGTATGAAGGTTATGAGTAGGTCAACAAGAAATCGATCAATCCTAGTAGAGGAGAAGTTATCCCATGTAATCTCATCAAATGATGACTCAAGAAGTCGTTGATCAAAGCAAAATGAAATTAGAATAGGTTTCTAATTTTTTATTTGTCGAGTCTTTATTATTGATTTGAGATTCAAATGAATAAAATGTTAGGGTTTGACATTTTTCATACCCATCACTTATTCGGGATAAAGAGAGATCGAAGGATTGAATTGCACAGTAACTTGCCACTAAAGGGTATTTTGGTAATTTCATCAAATTTCTCATCTTCTAGATAGGCATGACACATTGCTAGATGTCAATCATGTCTTGTAGGTTTTCATGAATTAAATTTATTTAATTCATGAGTCAATTTGAAAGATGGTTCGAATTGGCAACTTGGGTTAGTACGATTTGACCTAATTCGGTTAGTCAGTTTCTAATCGAACTAAATCGACTTAAACCTAGACTTACTGTTGGCTAGATGAGGAACCCAATGGGTCACACACATAAGGGAACTAGTCAAAGAATCATTTTAATAAGATTAATTAATTCAATTGGTTAGCCAATCAGCATGCAAGCACATGTGGCTAACTATCGCTCCAATATGGGTCAAAATTGATTTGAACTGGCTTAATTAATTGATCCAAATTAATTTTAAAATTAATTTGGAATAACCTCTGACCTGATCAGCCATTTATTGGATTGGATAAGGTTGAATTGATAGAATCCAAAAGATATGGGACTCTCGGAAGGGAAACTATGCGCAAATTTCCAAGAAGCGCCTAAGAGTCCTAATTTAAGGTACTAGGAGGTGCATTTTTTTGAGATTTATAGGTCCATTGAACGTGGAGAACCTTATCTTGATGTTATTGGATTGGATAAGGTTGAATTAATAAAGTCCAAAAGACATAGAGTTCAAGAGGCGTCTAAAAGTCCTTCTGATTTAAGGCACTAGAAGGTGTATCTTTTAGGGATTTATGAGTCCATCTAAATATGGAGAACCTTATCTTGACACATGGCAAAATCAGAGGCTATCTAATTTAAGATGGGATGCCAAAAGCATCCCATCAGGTATGGCGCCCGTAGGGAGAAAGGTGCTAAAAATTATAACGATGTGTCTCTTGATTTAAATTGAAATGAATTTAAATATTTATATCCTTTCATAAGGACGTGGAATGGATTGTATCCCTTCATTTGACGTCTCCCCATTCACTATTTAAAAGGGATGGCACATATGGGATAGCATCGAATAATTTTTAGTAATCCTTGTTAAGACAAGAGTCTCTCTCTCCCTATCCCCTTCCTACAAGCCTTAGTCAATTTAGGACAACTCTTTTCTTAGCCTAATACAAGTTTAAAAAGGGTAAAAGGGTCCTAAGAGGCAAGCCAAGAAGTCAAGAAGCCAAAAAGAGGTTTAAGTCAAGTTCGTGAGCATATCTTTGATCCAATTCTTGTGTGGATCACCATTGGAGGGCGAACATTTGAGTGCTTAGTGGAAAAGATTGGATAACCGACTTCCTTCTTTCTTTACCAAGTACTAAGGTATGTTCCTCTATATATGTTATATTTCATGACTAATTAATTGTTATAATCAAGGTGTCTTGGGTCTAAGGTTTCGGTTGATTAGGGTTTCAAGGTTAAAAAATTTTTGAAATCCAGCCTTCCGCATGACCGAAACCCAACAGAAATAAAGTATGCTAATAAACTATGTCATTTAACACAGTCAGATGCTAGCACTGAAATACACAAATCAAGTATTAGATACATACACGAGAATATGGAGGCATGTTAATTTTTTTTAGACATTTTGAAAAATGTTTATTTATTTTAAATTGAAGAAACAGAAGAAATCATCAGGAAGATGCTCTCTGTGTGTGGCTGTAAAGAAAATATATAGCCTAAGTAAAAGCTCAAAAAAAATAAAAATATTGAGGGCAAGGTAATGTTTAGATCAAAAATTAAGCGTGCAAAACAGAACAGGATATGAACTGCATTAATTAAGTCCTTACTCTTTCAGAACTTCTGTTGCAACTTTCAGCATGTTCATAATCAATGTACTGATGCCATGGGCGGAAAGATAATCAGCAGTTGCTAGAAAGTCTTGGTGCCCATGCCTGCTAAACGAGTTGGATTCATCCTGCAAACAAACAATAAAGGGACCCTAAAATGTTCAAAACATGAACTCCATGTCTAAAGGATGCAAGAATAAAGATTTATGGCACAAGCACCAACTGTGAAGAATTACTTGTGTAAAGATCTAGATTATCAAATGCAAAATTCTCTTAGAATTATGCTTAAATATAGCTTTCTCATTGAGCATGTCGTAATCAAAAATTATTTAAACAACAGCTATAACTGATAGATGTAAAATTTCCACAATATATTTTGAATTAACAATAGCCCACCATCTGTCAGTGATTAACCATACAGATTACATGTTTTATGGCAAAACATTTCACTCATCATCACACTTCAGGTCATGTAACATCATTTTTTGTTAAATCATCAGTGTATATTACATGTTTTATGGCAAAACATCAATCATCCAACTATAGCAAAAGAATATTGATTGTAGACATAGCTTAGAATAATGGAAAACAGAAAAATGATGCCTGCAAAATGAATAACTTAACTTCTTTGAGAACATATTTTTCTTTAGAGCCCCAAAGAGCCGTATGTTATCACTTAATTGCAACCAAGAAGTTAACATAGAGGTCTTGGAGCGTGAAATGAGAGCAACCAAGTAATGCAGCTGATAAATTTGTAATCAACAGGAAACTACCAAGGTCCTGATCTTTTGTGCTTATTAATCTTTTATCTCAAGAAATCACTCATTGAACCATACAGAAAACTTAGAATCAGTAAGATTATGAGCTTGTAAACTCTATCGAGAGAGCTCACGAAGATCGACAGTTAACCTAATGTAACCCAAATTATTAAGCTTGTGAGATCATGAAGCCTGACCAAAGGATACCTGTTTCATAAAGCTTTGGAGCTTATGAAAGTTTATGCAACAGGGAGGCTAAGAGAGCTTTGCAATTAAGGATTCCACCAGGGACATTATGATCTCATCAGTATCTATTCATCAGCACAAAGCCATGATGCTATGTGAGTTTTCAAAAGTTCAGATGGAACTTATGCTGGAACACAACTACACAACAAGTCATTAGTTTGTTTTGATCAGACCAGCAATATAGGGCCCATGCAGCTCTTATTTATGGTCCTAGTGCTTTCTCGTTATTATTTGATTGGAATGATTTAACAAAAGTCGCAGCACAGCCAATAAGGCTCCTAGAAATCAGAGCATCAAATTTAAGTTGTTTACCCAATATGGTTGGACCAGCCCAACAATAAGAGTCCATGAGACTCCAATCAATTTGTCTTGTGCTCATTTAAAAATCGCAATTTCGATATGTCCAGACAAAATTAGTAAAAACACACTGCTATTTGCTCAAAACACACACCATATATTAGATTTAAACTCATTAATTTCACTAAGTGAGATGCCAACATCCACAACAAATTGATCAAATGACTCTTTATTCGAATTCCAATATATGTGAGGAATGAAAGACACTAAAACCGACACAGGTTAGAAGTTGAACAAGGCCCAAATATGGTGAATCGAAACAACTAGTGTGCTTCCCTTGTCCTCAAGGTGTAAAATACCAAGGTATGTACCCATACCAGTCATTGATCAGCATAGTATGTGATACGGCTGACCATTTCCTCTGGGTGGTATTATCTTTTGCACGATTTTTGGAAATAATGATGTGACAGCAAAACCCAGAAATAGAACTTTGGCTCCGGCCTCCAGCTCCGGCCTCCAGCGACGGCCTTTGGCTCCGGCCTCCAGGGACGGCCTCCAGCTCCGGCCTCTAGCTCCGGCCTCTAGCGACGGCCTTTGGCTCCGGCCTCCAGCGACGGCCTCCAGCTCCGGCCCTTGGCTCCAGCCTCCAGCGACGGCCTCCAGCGCCGGCCTCCAGCGACGGCCTTTGGCTCCGGCCTCCAGTGACGGCCTCCAGCTCCAGCCCTTGGCTCCGGCCTCCAGCTCTGGCCTTTAGCTCCGACCTCCAGCTCCGGCCTCTGGCTCCGGCTTCCAACAACGGCTTCGGTCCTAACTTGGTGCCTTTCTCGCATGCACAATGACCCGTTCAGGCAACAGATCCCGTGATTGAGGTCTATTGCCGTGTACCTCGCTCACTGAAATCACGGGCAAGTGCTAGCACGCTCGGCAGTTACCGCTACAAGCGGCCCTCATCCAGCAACGGCTTAACCACTTGTCGTTCAGAGAAACTTATCCCAACGAGGAAGATTCGACGGTTCCAATGGAACGAGGTAAACGGGACAGGTATAAGAGCAGGACCCGGGCTCAATGCAGGGGAGCTCTCTCTTTCTCTCTCCCTATCTATCGCTCTCTATCTCAACTCTTATCTCACCACTACAGAACTGAGCGACAAGTTTACTAATTTGAGCGTCGGAGGGTCCTTGCCGGGAACACCGGCCAGGAACTTCTTGCAGGGTTCCGAAGAAGGGAAACGCCCCTCCATCCCACTTGGAAGCCCACGACAAATCTCAGCAGGCCCGTCGCTCAACACGGTTGATTTGTCCGCATCAGATTGGCGCGCCAGGTAGGGGCGTTCGCACGGAAGGAAGGCGAAAGTTCTTCCTGTGACCCCACCAATTCTGCGAGGAAGACGATTGTGACTACACGAGCACAGGAGGCTTCCTCCAGTCAAGCTGCGGAGCGCATTCCACGGGCTGAGCAATCGGAGGCTAACCTCCGTGTTCCACCCCCTGCACAGATAAACCGGCCTGACCGGCTCGAGGTTCTGGCTCACCAGGTCCAGGACCTGATAACAATGGTACGGGGACTGCAAGAGCATTGTTTGGCTGCTGCACCTCAACCCCCTGCGCCCGATGAAGGGGTGCGGGGGACAGTCCAGTCTCACCAAAGCGAGACCCCACCTGAGGTCTCCCGCCGCTCACCCCCTGAACCTCATCGCCGAGGGGCCTCGAAGCGACGGCGGTCCCCCTCTCGCCACTCCGGTCGTTCCCACCATCGGCCGGAGAGAGAGAGTCCAGACGGGTGCATTCCTTACGCCGACGATCTTCTTCGGCTTCTTCCGATTCATCTCGAGATGGCACCCTCAGGAAAACTACCCGTTGGGCCGAGCAACGGCTCGATGAGTATCATCGACGGTTGGAGGAGCTTAGCCGCCGGATCGCTAACCCTCACGGGACAGACTATGAGTATCGCCTCCCACTTTCCCGGCGTATCATGGAGGAACCGGTCCCGCCCCACTTTCGTCTCCCCCAACTGGATCCGTACGATGGCACGACGGACCCATTGGACCACCTAGAGAGCTACAAGGTCTTCACGCAGGTCCAGGAAGCGACGGACTCCCTCTTATGTGTCGCCTTTCCGGCCATCCTTCGCAAGGCGGCACATGCGTGGTATTCCCGCCTGCCTCCACGCAGCATCAATTCGTTTCGGCAACTCGAGCGATCTTTCCTGGCCTACTTTGATGCTTGCCGAAAGATCCACGAGTGGCTGATAGCCTATTTACTGTTCAGCAGAGGAGTGGCGAGACCTTGAAGGACTTTGTCGCTCGGTTTAAGGAAGCAGCATTGGAGGTATACAACCTGAAGATTCTATAGCCACTTTGGCATTAAAACGAGGACTCCGTCCCTCCAGGTTCACCTATTCCCTGGACAAGAAGCCTTCGAGTTCTTATGTCGAGCTTCTGAGTCGAGCACAGAAATACATCCGCGCCGACGAGACGGATTCTTCCAGGAGGGAAGCTGACAAGAACACCAGTAAAAAACCACCGCCTGCTGATCATGCCGGAGCACGACCCCGAAAGCCTGAGCCTCCTCACCGCCCAGATCGCCGACCACAGATGCTTATTTCTAAGGAGCAATTCACTCCCTCATGGCTCCTATATCTCACATTCTACTAGAGATCGAGGAGGAACCTTATTTCAGCGTCCGGCTCCCTTGAAATCTGGGACCCCCCGCAACAAAGAGTTTTACTGCCGGTACCACCGAGACTATGGTCACGATACGAGGACTGCCGCCATCTGAAGAAGGCCATTGAGGAGCTGGTTCAGCAGGGTCACTTGGGCAAATTTGTTCGAAGGGGAAACCTTCCCACTTCAGGCCCATCGGTGCCTCCAACACTTTCGGCCGGCATGGACAATGCTCCAACGAAGAAGACCATAGCTATGATTTCCTGGGAGGCAGGTGGCGGTTCAAAAAGGCAGCGAGAGGGAATAGATTCTGTAATTCCTTTCTTTGGAAAGGATTTAGATGGGGTAGTTAATAAGCATGACGACAGCGTCGTTGTGTCCATGACTATAGCCAAACATCCTGTAAAAAGAATTTTAGTTGATAGTGGGAGTTCGGTGGATGTTTTGAGCTATGAGGCTTTTGTTCGGATGAATCTGTCGAAGTCTTCCCTCCGACCTGTCGCCGCACCTCTAATGGGCTTCACTGGAGACTCGGTGAGCGTTGAGGGGGAGATCGCCCTCCCAGTCACGGCTGGAACCCCTCCATGTCAAAGCACCGTGGTTATAAATTTCCTGTGGTCCGGGTCCCGCTGGCTTATAACGCTATATTGGGGAGACCAGGATTGAATTTGCTAGATGCCGTGATCTCCATTAAGAGATTATTGGTAAGGTTCCCCACCGACGAAGGAGTCGGAGAGATGAAAGGGGAGCAAAGCCCGCCACCGCTTTGCTATCATTTGTCCCCCAGCCCACTGGAAGCGGCGTCGGCAATGGCCTCTGAGCCGCTCGATCCCCGGGAGCTGGGAAAGAGGGAGAGCCAGCCGAACACCTCCTGACCCTCCCCTTGGGGGATGACCCGGCAAGGACTGTCCAGGTGGGGGCGTTGCTTCCAAAAGAGGCACGTGATCGACTTCTCACTTTCCTGCGTGTCAACACCGACGTCTTTGCATGGTCGTCCTCAGACATGCCGGGCGTCCCCGAGGAAGTGATCACCCATCGGCTCAACCTCAGCCAGAGTGTCGGCCGGTCCGACAGAAGAAAAGAAACTTCGCCCAGATAGATAGAAGCTATCGACGAGGAAGTCCGCAAGTTAACGGCTGTAGGCCATATTCGGGAGGTTCATTACCCCGAATGGTTGGCCAACGTGGTGATGGTCCGTAAGACCAACGGGAGCTGGATAATGTGCGTGGATTTCACCGACCTCAACAAAGCATGCCCTAAGGACAGCTTTCCCCTACCCCGGATCGATCAACTGGTGGACGCTACATCCGGTCATGAGGTCCTTAGCTTCATGGATGCTTTCTCCGGATACAACCAGATCCGGATGAATCCGGCGGATGAAGAAGCTACCTCCTTCATAACTGAGAAGGGGTTGTACTGCTACAGGTAATGCCTTTTGGGCTAAAGAACGCGGAGCCACCTACCAAAGGACTGATGAACAAAGTTTCGAAGGCCAGATAGGACGCAACATGGAAGTGTACGTGGATGACATGTTGACAAAGAGCGTCCACGCCACCGACCATATCGCGGACCTAGCAGAGACTTTGACAACCTTCGTCGGTACCAGATGAAGCTGAACCCACGCAAGTGTGCATTTGGGGTGACAGCCGGAAAGTTCTTGGGTTTCATGGTAACCCGGCGGGGGATCGAGGCAAACCCGGACAAAGTTCAAGCCATCTTGGACATGAGGCCTCCCGCCAACAAGAAGGAAATACAGTGCCTGACGGGAAGGGTGGCCGCCTTAAGTCGCTTCCTGTCCAAGTCCGCTGAGAGGTGCCTACCTTTCTTCAAGGCGCTCCGCAAGGTCAATGAATTTGAATGGACGAAAGAATGCCAGGAGGCGTTCGAGGGGTTAAAGGAATTCTTATCTACCCCGCCGCTGCTAGCCAAGCCACAGGTGGAGAAGAACTCCTTCTATACCTCGCGGCCTCTCCTGAAGCCGTTAGTTCTGTGCTGGTCCGCGTGGACACCAATGGCATGCAAAAGCCAGTATACTACACAAGCAAGGTGCTCCACGATGCAGAGACCAGGTACTCGAAGATGGAGAAGATTATCTTTGCATTGATCGTGTCTGCCCAGCGTCTGCGGCCATACTTCCAAGCCCACCCGATCGTGGTGATCACAGACCAACCTCTGAAGACAGTTCTCGCTCGCCCGGATACTTTCGGCCGACTGGCGAGGTGGGCGCTTAAGCTGGGGGAATTTGATTTGTCTTTCGCCCCTGGTCGGCCATGAAATCTCAAGTCTTGCGGATTTTTTGGTCGAATGCACTTGGGGAGAGGAGCAACCTGAAGAACCTTCTACAAACCCCCAGCCTCTCGAAGCCAGTGATGATGAATGGGTCCTTCATGTAGACGGGGCGTCGAAGTCTCAAGGGAGCGGAGCAGGCCTCATCTTGGCCAACTCGGATGGAGTTGTAACCGAGTGCGCACTCCGCTTCCTCTTTCCAGCCACTAATAATCAGGCAGAATATGAAGCTCTGCTGTCTGAATGAGATTAGCTCAGGAACTTGGGGTGAAACGCCTTAGGGCGTTCACCGACTCCCAACTGGTCACTGGCCAAATCGCAGGGGAATATGAAGCAAGGATCCCATCATGTCCCGCTACTTAAGCATGGTGCAATCGCTAGCTTCTCCCTTAGCTTACTTTAGCGTCAGCTACATCCTCGACAGGAGAATGCTAGAGCCGACGCCTTATCCCATCTTGCCACCTCAGCTGATGGGATGCTGGGAAGAGCTTATGTGGAGCACTTAGAAGCCCCGAGATTGATGTATCAAGAGAAACTCTACCAGTTGAGCAGGAGCCTTCCTGGATGGACGCCTATGTCCGGTACTTTACCGAGGGTACCCTCCCAGAAGACCCTGCCGAAGCCAGGAAACTTAAAGATGGGCCCCAAAATTTTTCATAATGGAGGGAAAGCTCTATCGAAGGTCGTTCTCATACCCAGTTCTCAGGTGTGTTGGTCCACCGAAGCTAATTATATCCTGCGAGAGATACATGAAGGATATGTGGAAGCCATCTGGGGGCAGAGCTCTTGCATACAAAGCCCTACGGCAGGGGTATTATTGGCTGACAATGAAGGAGGACGCATCCAAACTTGTTAAGAGGTGTGACAGCTGCCAGCGCCATGCCAACATTCAACATCAACCGGCGTCCCAGCTGACCCCCCTGGCTGCACCCTGGCCCTTCGCACAGTGGGGCATGGACATCCTGGGACCGTTCCCTCCAGCCTCCGGACAACGCAAGTTCCTAGTGGTGGCAGTCGACCATTTCACCAAGTGGATCGAGGCGGAAGCTCTCGCTAAGATCACGGAGGGCAAAATAAGGACTTTCTTCTGGAAGTCTGTGGTGTGCCGGTTCGGGCTACCGCACACCCTCGTTACTGACAATGGCCGACAGTTTGACAACGCGGCCTTTCGGGAATTCTGCGTTGGCCTGGGCATCCGTCATCGATTTACCTCTGTGGGGCACTCCCAGACCAACGGCGCAGCCGAGGTGACCAATCGCATCATCCTCCAAGGGCTCAGGCTCGCTAGATGGCTGCAAAGGGCGCTGGGTGGAGGAACTCCCCAGTGTATTGTGGGCCTACCACACGACGCCGCAAGCCCCTACTGGGGAAACTCCTTTCAGCCTGGTCTTTGGGACCGAAGCGGTCATTCCGTGGAGATAGGAGTTTCCAGTCCCCGGACAGAATTATACCACGAAGAAAGCAACTCAACCAGCTGCGAGCCGATCTAGATTTAGTGGAAGAATTGCGAGACCAAGCACAACTTCGCATGGTGGCTTTCCGTCAGCGAGCGGCCAAATACTATAATGCTCGAGTACGATCCAAGACGTTCCGCTCCGGAGATCTCGTTCTGTGAAGAGCTGAAGTATCAAAGCCAACAGAGGGGGGCAAGCTGGCACCGAAATGGGAAGGACCATACCGTGTCAAGGAGGTACTTCATCACGGGGCATACAAAGTTGAAGAACTAGGCGGAAACCGCTTCCTCGCATCTGGAACGCCGATAATTTACGCCGGTATTATCAGTAAGGTGCTATCTTCATTAATTTGAATCTACTTGACAGATTGATGTTCGAAATGTTAGCATTATTTTTGAGTATGCTCGCCAACAAAGACCGGCTCCGATTCGGCACCAAAGACCGGCCCCGCACCGGCAACCAAAGACCGGCCCCGCGTCGGCACCAAAGATCGGCTCGCGTCGGCACCAAAGATCGGCTCCGCGTCGGCAACTAAAGACCGGCTCCGCGTCGGCAACAAAGATCGGCTCCGCGTCGGCACCAAAGACCGGCTCCGCGTCGGCACCTAAAGACCGGCTCCGCATCGGCACCCAAAGACCGGCTCCGAGTCGGCACCCAAAGACCGGCTCCACATCAGCACCAAAGACCGGTCCCGTGTCGGCACCAAAGACCGGCTCTCCGCGTCGGCACCTAAAGACCGGCTCTCCACGTCGGCACCAAAGACCGGCTCCGCATCGGCACCAAAGACCAGCTCCGCATCGGCAACAAAGATCGGCTCCGCATCGGCACTAAAGACCGGCTCTCCGCGTCGGCACCAAAGACCGGTCCCGCGTCGGCACCAAAGATCGGCTCCCCGCGTCGGCACCAAAGACCGGCTCCGTGTCGGCACTAAAGACCGGCCCCGCATCGGCACTAAAGACCGGCTCCGCATCGGCGCTAAAGACTAGCTCTCCACGTCGGCCTAAAGATCGGCCCTGCGTCGGCAACTAAAGACATGCCCTGCGTCGGAACCAAAGACTTCCTGCGTCGGTAATTAGGGACAACGTTTCGGCACACAATCCCATTTCGCGCGGCATATCTAACGAGGCACCATTGGTTGGTGATTCGCGACAACTCACATAGCTAAAAACTGATTATGACCAAAGGCACGCGATGAGGGTTAAAATATTCATTGATGACCAAAAGTTTACAAAATTGCCGATCTGAGTCAGGCTTGGAGCAATAAAAAAAACTACTAAGGGTCATTTGGGGCTGGGTCATCGTCTTCGGGGACATCATCTGGTTCAGCCCTTCAATATCCTCGAGGTCGTAGAGTTCTTGGATTTTTTCCTTGCAGTCTTGAAAGCCGGCATCATAAGCAAACGCCGTCGATTCGGCCAGCTCCTTATCAAAGGCTTTAGACTTCTTGAAATCCTCTACGGCCTCGCTCTTTTCTCCGCCTCGAGGGCTTTCCGCTCGGCCTCGACGGCCTCCCTCTTGGCCTCAGTCGCCGCCGCCTCCAAGTCGGCAATCTTAGCGTCGGACTGGCGGGTGACCTCTT
Organism: Calamus simplicifolius; assembly: GCA_900491605.1. Classification (NCBI taxonomy): domain Eukaryota; kingdom Viridiplantae; phylum Streptophyta; class Magnoliopsida; order Arecales; family Arecaceae; genus Calamus; species Calamus simplicifolius. The sequence continues at coordinate 48,999 of UESW01004551.1, read as the reverse complement.
TGGCTGCGTCTAACTCAATGGAGGCGGAATTCAATCGAGTCTTCAAAACGCACATTTACAACTCCACTACCTCCAGCCTCTCCTCGGCCATCCTTTGCTTCTCCTCGGCTGCCTGAGTGTTATCTAGCTCATTGGCTGCACGACGCTGGGCAACTTCCAGCGCGTACTCTGCCTTCTCGGCTCTCAGCCGGAGGGCTTCGACTTCGCCCTTTAGGGTGGCCCGAGTATCCTCCAAGGCCATCTCGTCTTTTCTGCCCTAGCTTGGAGGATAGCATCTCCTCCCGCGCTGGTCGAGAGCAGCATCACTCAGGGTCCAAAGTTCCCTCATGGCGATCAGAGAGTTCAAGGCCTGAATGGAATGTCAATGTTAAAAAGCAAATAAAACAAACAAAACAAAGAGGAAAAATGATAATGGGGCAAGGGCTCACCCAAAGATGTGCCACAGACGCCTCGCGGAAGAAGGTGGCTCTCCCTTGATGCCGGAGAAACTCCTGCACCTCACCACGCTTCTCTAAGGCCCGCTCGGCCCAGCGGCTGTGGTTCGCCAACAGTGACTGGAAGGAAGGTCGACGCCCCTCCTTTCCCTTGGCACGGGGGCCGCGGAGGAGGATTCCGCCTCCGACTCTGCTGCCTCCGGCCCCTTGGCTGGTGGAGGCGCTTCGGTGTTGCCCCTACGGGGGGCAGGATAGCTGCGGGAGTTGGCCCTATTGTTGCGGGAACCTGCTCCGTCTCTACGGCTTCGGCGGGGGTGACGGCGCTTTTGCAACCTGCTCCGGAGAAGGATCGAGCAGGATGATAGGAGGAGCTGAAACTGAAGGAGATCTCTCTCTCCTATTTGGCTCCGCCCGACTTCCTCGCCGGCCTCGGCCCTTACCGTGTCTTTCTTGGCGGGCTTCGTCGGCTTGGGCTCTGGCTGCCTCGCACGTGCGGGGGATCCACAACTTTGGCCCTTTTAGCTCGGCCTCACCAGCGTCGGCCTTTTGTCGGCCTTCTTCAAAACCTTAGCACGCAGGGGCTTCACGACTCTAGCCCCTCCAGCGTCGGCCCTCCTTGGGATTTTGGCAACGGCCCTTCCTTTCAGCAAGGAATCATTCCCCGTGCCTTCCTCTTCTTAGTGGCCGCCTGCCTGAGCTCGCGAAGCGATGGCGCCATCCCTATAAAGGCGGAAAATGAAAAAAAAAAAAAGAAGGTGAGTAATCAAATGCTCACCACCTCGAAGGAATTAAGCCGGCGAGACGAAGGTTTTCTCGGCTAGAAGCTTATTGCACCGAGGGACATCGGCAGTCAGAAGCTGCCCAAATGCCATCCGATCTCTTGGAAGGATGGAGGGAATCCCTATTGGCATCAATGTTGGGTATCCCCCAGCTTCCACGAACCCCATCGATATCAGCAAAAAAAGAACTTATCCTTCCACCCTTTAACGGAGGTAGGAAGGCACAATTTAAGGATCCTATTGGACCTAGGGGTGAAGGACCACCAACCGATTGCTTGCGAAGGGTATAAAAGCTGCGGAATAAGGAGATGCTGGCCTCTATGCCTTGCAGGTGGCAGAGTACCAGAAACCACGATGGTTCGGATTGAGTTGGGAACTAACTGGGAAGGGTTAGAGAATATCGGTCCAGAAGATTGAGAATGAAAGGGTGGATAGGTACCGAAGCCCGGCCTTAAAAAGGCTCCGTACAAGGCAACCCTTCCGGAACGGGAAGAGGTTACCCTGTCATTGGGGCAGGGTAGAACAGATGAAGGTCTGGCGGAAATACTTATTTACTATGTCTTGAGCAGACATAGTGGAAGCAGTCCCTTCGGGGACTCCTTGGACCCTAGAAGGACCAGCAGCCGCCGGACGGCTCCGGACGGAAGTCCGCCCGCCGGCCGGATGACTCCCGGTTAGGGGACGTCTGACGGCCGCCGTTCCGGCAAGGAGTGTTGGAGAAGGGGTAGACCATTGGCTTGGTAAGGAAGCGGAAGTTTGAGGAGTGGGGGAACCCCCCCAGGAAGAAATGGAGCAAGAAGGCGAGGAAGCCATGGAACTAACCTGGAAAACTCGAGCTAGGATCGAAGGAGCACGGGAGAGAACAAACACGGGAGACGGACGGACGCTTGCGGACTCGAAGGGGCAGTAGCGTAAGAAGGGAGGATGGGAAGATAAGGGATTTTTTCCTCTTATACCCCATTTCAAATCACCCCACAATCGTCCGTTCTGGCCACGTGTCCACCTTCAATTGGAAGGCGCTTCGACGGCCTGCGCGAAAAACACGAAAAGCTCCACCAATAGAGGCATTGGCCTTATCGCAATGATACGCTCGCCTTTTCGACTCACTGCCCGAGGGAAATCCTCTCCAATCCCAACAAGGCGAAATGATGGCGCAAAAATCGGCCGCCTAGAGGATATTAACACCCCTTTCGCGGGTGATTGTGCGCTCACCCATCTCAGGGGCGGGGGGCATCTGATACGGCTGGCCGTTTCCTCTGGGTGGTATTATCTTTTGCACGATTTTCGAAATAATGATGTGACAGCAAAACCCACTTTGGCTCCGGCCTCCAGCGACGGCCTCCAGCCGGCCTCCAGCGAAAGCCTCCAGCAAACCTCCAGCGACGGCCTCCAACGGCCTCCAGCGAGTCTTTGGCTCCGGCCTCCAGCCTCCAGCCGGCAGGCTCCGGCCTCCAAATCCAACAACGGCGGTCCTAACTTGGTGCCTTTCTCGCATGCACAATGACCCGTCTCAGGCAACAGATCCCGTGATTCGAGGTCTATTGCCGTGTACCTCGCTCACTGAAATCACGGGCAAGTGCTAGCACGCTCGGCAGTTACCGCTACAAGCGGCCCTCATCCAGCAACGGCTTAACCACTTGCCGTTCGAGAAACTTATCCAACGAGGAAGATTCGACGGTTCCAACGGAACGAGTAAACGGGACAGGTATAAGAGGAGGACCCGAGCTCAATGCAAGGGGATCTCTCTTTCTCTCTCCCTATCTATCGCTCTCTATCTCAACTCTTATCTCACTACTACAGAACTGAGCGACAAGTTTACTAACTTGAGCGTCGGAGGGTCCTTGCCGGGAACACCGGCCAGGGACTTCTTGCAGGGTTCCGAAGAAGGGAGACGACCCCTCCATCCCACTTGGAAGCCCACGACAAATCTCAGCAGGCCCGTCGCTCAACATACACTCTCATACCAACAGAAGTACAAGCCAGAATGGAATGCTTCCTATATACTATGGGCAATATAGGCCATTACAAGCAGTACCAAGCAGTTTGACCTTGTATCAACGACTACTTGAAAGCATGATCATCATTAATAGGTATTACCAGAACCCATTCATTGTGTGGATGCTGAAGAGTTGAATACTTACTTTTAATTTACTATATTTCATGTTCCATTTGACTTCCTGTTCCTTGACCAGCATTCTGTTGGAAGTTTGGCACTCTTTCAAAGCTAAAAGTGAAAGGAAAGGGCTTGATCTTGCATAGAGAAGACTGAATCCCGACACCACCCATAAATATTCATGATTCTTTATCATATTTCTTCCTTGTTCACAACATTTAACTTTGTCATAGAAAAGGACCCATTAAACAAATCCACACACATGTAAGTCTTGAGCCTGCAGATATAGGCATATGATGAAGTCTCAATTTGTTGTTCTCCCTCTAATTGATCCTCCAACACATACTTAATCTCATCTTGAAACATAAATGAAAAGGAAATATCTTCTACCAAAGTTGTCATTTCAGTTAGACCCCTTGCCACTAAACGTTCTTACCTAGAAACCCTGTTCGCTTGATATCTAGTTCTCGTTGTCTAATACTATCTAGTTTGACCCCTTTATTCTTAATTGGATTATGGAATATTGTGTGGAATATTGTGCGTGCAGATATGTCACATTCTCCAGCAATGGATCTTTAAAATGTTGTCCTTTATATTCTTCTATCTATGATGCCACCATCTCTTTTGAGCAATACCCTGGATTTGAACTTTGAGGCTCCTGAAAAGCAAACCCTCAGGGATGAGGTGCCAACCAACTGCACTGGTAGTTGTTATCCCATGATGCCATCATCTCATGGTGCACTTCTATGGATTACACAAAAAACTCTTTGAGTGTTAATTGGGTGGAAATGTTGACAGGCATTGAACCAATCAATGCCACTGCCATCTTCTCCAAATATGATGCATGATCTTTTAGAGATTGCTTATTGACCATGGGATGCCTGTGATATCATATTAAATGAAGACATCAAACATCTTATTGATTAGAAATACCCATCACCCAATCTATCATTTTCTAATTGTGGTTTCGTCTTGGTTATGGATTAAAAACAACGAAAATGATTAATTTTATGTATCCTATAGCCAAAATCTTGCCTAAACATCATCTTAGTTAATATCACTATAAAGAATTTTTTTCATCTATCATTTATAGCCAAACTTTACTATTATCAAACAGCAACAAATCAATCACAAATAACAAAAGAATGAGCTTCAATTAGTACATCACACTAGAAGTCAAGGTAAATCTAGAAAGTTAATGTAAATGTGTCATATGAGGAAAGGTAAAATAAGAAATGAATCCATTCCAAAAAAATGAAGAAGATGGTATCAATTAAGGATAACTTGAGGGAAGAACGACTTAAATAGTTAGGATATTTACAACTGAAACTTAAAGATGCGTAAGTATGAAGAAGTGATTTGATACATGTAGAAAAAAAAGATGTAGAAGTAAATCAAAAATTACATAAGAGAAAGTGATAAAGAAAGATTTAATATCTTTGCATCTTACAAAAAAAACATGACTCTAAATTAAGCAGAATGAAGAAAAAGGATTCCTATAGCCAACCCCAACTAGCTTGGGATGAAATTTTTGTTGTTGTTGTTGTAGCATGTGAATGTTTTATCTTGTATAAGTCTTGCTACCCTGTCCTACTTATCAAATAGGTGAAAAAATGATGTAATTGGCTAAATTTGGGTACATCCATCTTGTAGAATGTGCAATCATGGCACAAGATGCAACAATGCTCCATCCTAGTGTCATACCAGTGTCAAGATAATGCAAAAAAGCCAAAGTGCACGAAAAGCATGCCATTTAGTCAAGCCTTAAGAGCCCTCAATCAAACTTGATTAGGCTTCGATGCTAGACACAAGAAAGGGATAAAATTAAATCAATTTGTGAACAGAGTATTGAGGGGCAGGGGGTGGGGCGAAGGGGAAAGTAGCAAAAGCAAATTGGAGGGTGTCAATGGATGACATCTTCTGAGACCATAAGTTTTCCACATCATTTGCCACCTCACGGGCATAGCACTCTTATCCATGTATACATACACCATGCCTCAACAAACCATAAGCACACTTACAAACATGCATACTGTGTGCTCCCGGCCATGCTGCATTACAACATCTCACATGTCTGTGGCGTTCATCCCACAACCACAGATTCAAGTAAAAGGGAAAAGAGGGAGAAACTGCATAAAGGCTCAAATAGGTTACATGAGATTATTCCACCTATATGGCAACCACCATCCAAAATTTGAAAATACTCACGAAGAAAACTTTGGAAAAGCCAAAGCTCACTGAATGAACTAATTCATTGATTGTTAAAAACAAACTAAGATTTTTCAATATACATGATAAAACTGTGGCATGGAGAGAGATGCTTATTGGTATAGGGAAAAGTTTCATGGTCCAACCATTTGTGACATAATATCTGACATCTCCCAATAAAGGATCGAAAGCTCAGTAGATTGAAAAGGATTTTTACAATGTCAAGGTCATGAGATTTAATGCAACTTGCACATGATACTGTGAACAACAACAATCGCAAAACAGCAACAATCGTAACAACAACAACAAAAATAATGTTAGGGTCTTTCCTTACTGAATTTGTGTCAGCATAAGTGAATGCATTGTGTGAAGAGTGCATGCACATGTATAGAAACATGCATAAACAAGAACCGGAGTATGATGTAAGCTCATCAAAAGCTGCACAAGCAGCTAGTTTGCAAAGGGTGAGAAGATATTCACCAGTAGCTGAGAGCTTTCCGAACTGTGAGCAATTTCTAGGTAGAGATGCCTCCCTAAGATGTTGACCTGAACCCTAACATATAAGTAAAGCATTGTCACTGACCACAACGACAAAGCTGTTCTCGTGAAACCTGAAAATGCAGAACTCATGACAAACGAAATCAGCAAGAAAGATCATCTTTTGCGGACAAAAGCACCAACATCCTATTTTATCACCCAAAATGCCACCAAAGATAATGATGATAACAACAACAACAACAACACAAAAACTTAACCTTAACAGTGGTTCAAGAAAACATTAAAGTAAAGTATAATCAAAAGTAAGCAATTAACCATAACAGTAGTTCAAGAAAACAATAAAGTAAAATAGAATCAAAAGTAAGCAATGGTGACATACTCAGAACTTTGAGCCTTTCCCAGAGTTCGAGCTTCTCCTTGGACGTAATAGCTTTGGATTGTTCCTTCCCTTGCATTAACTTCTCAGTCAAATGCGAAAGGTCCAGCTCCTCCAATATCCGAGATCGCAGATAGTGCATGGCATATGGCAGTGTCGTCGTATCTGAAATTCTTTGTATGTTTTCGAAATGCGTCTGCAATCTACCAACAAACAAATGAAGAAAAAAATTTGATTTTGAGATACGGGTACGGAAATAACAATGGGAAAGTCGAATTTTTTGGAGAGAAAGAAGTCATACTGGGCCTTAACGAGTTCATCGAATTGTCGCTCGCCTTCCAGCTGCTGCTCCAAATCAGAGATTGCTCTTCTACGAGCATCATAGAGCTTATAAATAACATACCCACTGCCAAATACTCCAAGAGCAACAAACACCTTCCTCCTATGCCTACCCCAAAAACTCCTGCTTCAAAGATCGATAAAACATAGTAAACAACAATAGAAGAACTAATCCAGTGGTAATTCATTGGTAAGGGAAAAGAGGAACCACCTTAAAGAAAGCATGGCTTGTTATTAACAGACCAAGTAAACCATGGCTGAATTTTGCTCCTAGTAAACGTAGCTGAAAACCGATCAAGAAAAGGGATCCGGCGGAGCACAAAGCTTTGTGAATCGAGATCTCCCAATGTCGAAGAAACGATTTATTGGGAAGGAGTGGATGGGAGCTGAGATGGAAGAGGAGAGGAGGAATTCAAGAGAATTGGAGAGAATTGGGGTTCGAGCTTAGGAAACGGGGAGAACCTCTCTCCTCGCGTTCGGAACCCCAAGCCTTTCATATAAAAAAAGTAGGCTCTAACGAGCGACCGAGGAACCGTCCCGGCTGAGACCGGGTATAGTATTATTTACGATGGATCGTTATAAAATATATTTATTATTATTTTAAATATATACGGTACAAACCCAATTAATTGGACCATATAAACATGAATTTAAGACAGATGATTAAACTTTATAACCATTTAATCAAAGATAATGTTATGTATAAAATAAATTAAACCAATATCATGCTAATATGATTGGTTGACCACTAATTTTATTCAAAATTTATAGATGCCGTATGAAATTAAATAGGATTATAAACAAAATAAGATAATATAAATTAGATAATCATTTATCTATATCTAATTTATTTTAAAAAAAATATACATTGGATGTAAATATTAGTCATCTCAGATCCATACTTACATTTGATAGTTGAATATGAAAATGAATTCAAACGGACATTGAAGGGAGTTCTTATAATTTTTCATTCCTTTTAAGGATATTTAATATGATATTAATTTCTTTTTAGTGGGATAAAGTTCTAGGGGTTTTGCCATATCAATATAAAATGAATCACTTGTTAAATGGCAAGTTTCAACCTTGATAACATGATTGGTGCATGGTAAGTAATTGCTTGGAGTCAATTCAAGCATATGAAATTTTACTTTAGACATTTAGGTAGTGTTTGAAATAGGGGATAAGAGGGGATATCCCCTCTTATTCCCAAAAGCCATAACTATAAGGGATAGCTGGGAATAAAGTTAACCAAAGGAATAATCCATGGTTAACCATGGTTAACCATGGGATATCCCCTCAATTTATTCCCTAGAGAATGCAGG
>UESW01004551.1:0-29286 GCA_900491605.1 Calamus simplicifolius | reverse complement strand
GGATAACCATCTAACTATGGAGAAATAGAGAACCATAACCTCTTATTTTCAATCGTATGCTGATACTATTTAGCTTGTACAACTCAAAGTACATTTTTAACATGATATCAGATAAAATAAAATGTAGCTTATTCTTCAAATAACATATCAGTACTGAAATACTCTATAATAACTTTTCACTGAAAGATAACTCATTAAGATAAAAATCCATGCATTACAATATGAAAATATGCATTCTTTATCTACAACCCAGACTTCTTTATTAAATTCTCAGACTCCCACCGGAATCTGCTTGCCCACTGGCATCTCAAGTAAACTCTCCCTCTCGGGATAACTACTTGGCCCACTGGCCCTTTTTATATCACAACATATGCTTTTAAATCTCATGATGCTGGGCTGTGTGTGTAATGCCTCTGAGGTACCACCCTACAGTCGCCCTCCCGTAGGTGTACTCTCATCGGGTGCGTGACTAGCAACAGGATCCCCGCACAAATAGCACCCCTTACCCGTGCGGTTCACCTGGCAAAGTGCTTTGTTCCTTAACCCTGGAACCTCGGGTTTTCTCTCTGCCCCCACGGGCTATATATAGTAATCAGCTCCACTGAGCTATGATTCATGCCCCCACGGGCTGCTCACAACCAGCCCCACTGGCCTGGTTAAGCGTGCACTCACCCCTGATTCTGGGGTTCATCGTACGATCTGTTCGCAAGGAGGTGCCGGCTCGATAGTAGTGTGCAATGCTCATGCTACAGTACAGTCTAAAGGGTGATCAGCCCCCTAGCTGCCTGATGCTCAGTATGATACATACATCATTTGTAAAGCTTTATCATGCAAATATGCCATGTATACATTAAAAATCCCTCATCGAAACTCATGCTTATGTGTTTATGCTCAAAACTCATGCTCGAAACTCATGCTTATTTCTTTATGCTTAAAACTCATGCTCAAAACTCATTTATCAGAATATCATATACTAGGTTCTCATTTCTCATATTTAAAACATACATAATACTCTGCTAAACATAACATACCATAACTAGGTATTAATCTCATTATACTAGCTCAAATTAACTTCTCATTGCTAGATGAGAAACCCACTCACCTTAGTAGGTTACTCCTCGACTGGTACTCAACTCTGGTATTCCGGCTCCCTGGAATAACCCTCTTGACCTACGTCAACATACAGATACGATAGCTATTAGGATTACCTCCACACGAGGTTTTCCCACGAACCATGCATGCATACATGATCTATCCTCTAATATCTCATTATTTTCTTCCACCCTTTCTCTACTCAAGATTTCTTCTACTATTACCTCAAAATAATAATCTAAGAAAATCTAAAGTCATGCAAGATCTAGGGAAGCTATAGCTTACCTGGAGTCGAGCACAAACCCCAAGCTTCCCTTTCCCTTCTCTTTCTTCCTCCTTCTTCTTCTTCCTCTTCCTCTCTTTTCTCCTCTTCTTTCTCTCTTTCTTTCTTTCTTTCTTTTCTCTGGCTGAACCCACGTTTTTCCCTTTTTCTCTAATGACTTGGGGACCAAGTCATGGAAACTTAAGGGTTAAGGCATGCCAAATTCCCTTTTGCCCTCAAACACTCTTAACGCACGCTTTTTAGAAAACACGTGGCTCACTTATAACCATGATATTTTGCCCTTAGATTTTCTTTCCCAAGTTGCCCTTAACACAATTAGCAATTGACATCGAGCCTTTTCCCATTTTGCCCCTGATATAGCATTTTTTTAATCGATTTATAGCCCAGATTATCATTTTTACTTAAATCGATACTTTTATGTAACATTTCTAAGAAAAGACTTTACCAGCTTGAAGAACTCGATTTTAGAAATCCAACGGTTCAAACGGCATCCAAATCGGACTTGAAACGGAATAAATATGAAATTCTCAAGATTTAACTCAGAAAAACCTGCCGTCTTGGAGTCGGCTCCAGCAAAATAGGTGTCGGCTCCAGAAATATAGGTGTCGACTCCAGAAAAGTAGGTGTCGACTCTGCAGCAGAAATGTTAAGCTCTGCAGGTGTCGACTCCAAAGCGTGCCGAAAGTTTAAAACCGTGCCAGAGTCGACTCCACTCCAATAGTGTCGACTCCAACACTAAAAACATCTTTTAGGATAAAACTCAAACTAAACTTGATTTTTCTTGTGATTTAAACCCATTAAAACTTAAGTCTCTCAATTTCTTAAATCAAACTCATTAACATTCAGAAATATACTATTTACTCCAAAATTTTTCTCTTTACATTTATCAAAAGGCCAACACACCCACATTTCACTGAAACTTCTGATTTTTATTTCAAATAAAAATTACCATAAATTACAAGGTTTTAGGATGTTACATGGAGGACAGATTTCAGCGGCAACAGCAATTTTGATGTCCTGACAAAATTAGTAAAAACACACTGCTATTTGCTCAAAACACACACCATATATTAGATTTAAACTCATTAATTTCACTAAGTGAGATGCCAACATCCACAACAAATTGATCAAATGACTCTTTATTCGAATTCCAATATATGTGAGGAATGAAAGACACTAAAACCGACACAGGTTAGAAGTTGAACAAGGCCCAAATAAGGTGAATCGAAACAACTAGTGTGCTTCCCTTGTCCTCAAGGTGTAAAATACCAAGGTCTGTACCCATACCAGTCATTGATCAGCATAGTATGTACTGAAGTACACTCTCATACCAACAGAAGTACAAGCCAGAATGGAATGCTTCCTATATACTATGGGCAATATAGGCCATTACAAGCAGTACCAAGCAGTTTGACCTTGTATCAACGACTACTTGAAAGCATGATCATCATTAATAGGTATTACCAGAACCCATTCATTGTGTGGATGCTGAAGAGTTGAATACTTACTTTTAATTTACTATATTTCATGTTCCATTTGACTTCCTGTTCCTTGACCAGCATTCTGTTGGAAGTTTGGCACTCTTTCAAAGCTAAAAGTGAAAGGAAAGGGCTTGATCTTGCATAGAGAAGACTGAATCCCGACACCACCCATAAATATTCATGATTCTTTATCATATTTCTTCCTTGTTCACAACATTTAACTTTGTCATAGAAAAGGACCCATTAAACAAATCCACACACATGTAAGTCTTGAGCCTGCAGATATAGGCATATGATGAAGTCTCAATTTGTTGTTCTCCCTCTAATTGATCCTCCAACACATACTTAATCTCATCTTGAAACATAAATGAAAAGGAAATATCTTCTACCAAAGTTGTCATTTCAGTTAGACCCCTTGCCACTAAACGTTCTTACCTAGAAACCCTGTTCGCTTGATATCTAGTTCTCGTTGTCTAATACTATCTAGTTTGACCCCTTTATTCTTAATTGGATTATGGAATATTGTGTGGAATATTGTGCGTGCAGATATGTCACATTCTCCAGCAATGGATCTTTAAAATGTTGTCCTTTATATTCTTCTATCTATGATGCCACCATCTCTTTTGAGCAATACCCTGGATTTGAACTTTGAGGCTCCTGAAAAGCAAACCCTCAGGGATGAGGTGCCAACCAACTGCACTGGTAGTTGTTATCCCATGATGCCATCATCTCATGGTGCACTTCTATGGATTACACAAAAAACTCTTTGAGTGTTAATTGGGTGGAAATGTTGACAGGCATTGAACCAATCAATGCCACTGCCATCTTCTCCAAATATGATGCATGATCTTTTAGAGATTGCTTATTGACCATGGGATGCCTGTGATATCATATTAAATGAAGACATCAAACATCTTATTGATTAGAAATACCCATCACCCAATCTATCATTTTCTAATTGTGGTTTCGTCTTGGTTATGGATTAAAAACAACGAAAATGATTATTTTTATGTATTCTATAGCCAAAATCTTGCCTAAACATCATCTTAGTTAATATCACTATAAAGAATTTTTTTCATCTATCATTTATAGCCAAACTTTACTATTATCAAACAGCAACAAATCAATCACAAATAACAAAAGAATGAGCTTCAATTAGTACATCACACTAGAAGTCAAGGTAAATCTAGAAAGTTAATGTAAATGTGTCATATGAGGAAAGGTAAAATAAGAAATGAATCCATTCCAAAAAAATGAAGAAGATGGTATCAATTAAGGATAACTTGAGGGAAGAACGACTTAAATAGTTAGGATATTTACAACTGAAACTTAAAGATGCGTAAGTATGAAGAAGTGATTTGATACATGTAGAAAAAAAAGATGTAGAAGTAAATCAAAAATTACATAAGAGAAAGTGATAAAGAAAGATTTAATATCTTTGCATCTTACAAAAAAAAACATGACTCTAAATTAAGCAGAATGAAGAAAAAGGATTCCTATAGCCAACCCCAACTAGCTTGGGATGAAATTTTTGTTGTTGTTGTTGTAGCATGTGAATGTTTTATCTTGTATAAGTCTTGCTACCCTGTCCTACTTATCAAATAGGTGAAAAAATGATGTAATTGGCTAAATTTGGGTACATCCATCTTGTAGAATGTGCAATCATGGCACAAGATGCAACAATGCTCCATCCTAGTGTCATACCAGTGTCAAGATAATGCAAAAAAGCCAAAGTGCACGAAAAGCATGCCATTTAGTCAAGCCTTAAGAGCCCTCAATCAAACTTGATTAGGCTTCGATGCTAGACACAAGAAAGGGATAAAATTAAATCAATTTGTGAACAGAGTATTGAGGGGCAGGGGGTGGGGCGAAGGGGAAAGTAGCAAAAGCAAATTGGAGGGTGTCAATGGATGACATCTTCTGAGACCATAAGTTTTCCACATCATTTGCCACCTCACGGGCATAGCACTCTTATCCATGTATACATACACCATGCCTCAACAAACCATAAGCACACTTACAAACATGCATACTGTGTGCTCCCGGCCATGCTGCATTACAACATCTCACATGTCTGTGGCGTTCATCCCACAACCACAGATTCAAGTAAAAGGGAAAAGAGGGAGAAACTGCATAAAGGCTCAAATAGGTTACATGAGATTATTCCACCTATATGGCAACCACCATCCAAAATTTGAAAATACTCACGAAGAAAACTTTGGAAAAGCCAAAGCTCACTGAATGAACTAATTCATTGATTGTTAAAAACAAACTAAGATTTTTCAATATAACATGATAAAACTGTGGCATGGAGAGAGATGCTTATTGGTATAGGGAAAAGTTTCATGGTCCAACCATTTGTGACATAATATCTGACATCTCCCAATAAAGGATCGAAAGCTCAGTAGATTGAAAAGGATTTTTACAATGTCAAGGTCATGAGATTTAATGCAACTTGCACATGATACTGTGAACAACAACAATCGCAAAACAGCAACAATCGTAACAACAACAACAAAAATAATGTTAGGGGTCTTTCCTTACTGAATTTGTGTCAGCATAAGTGAATGCATTGTGTGAAGAGTGCATGCACATGTATAGAAACATGCATAAACAAGAACCGGAGTATGATGTAAGCTCATCAAAAGCTGCACAAGCAACTAGTTTGCAAAGGGTGAGAAGATATTCACCAGTAGCTGAGAGCTTTCCGAACTGTGAGCAATTTCTAGGTAGAGATGCCTCCCTAAGATGTTGACCTGAACCCTAACATATAAGTAAAGCATTGTCACTGACCACAACGACAAAGCTGTTCTTGTGAAACCTGAAAATGCAGAACTCATGACAAACGAAATCAGCAAGAAAGATCATCTTTTGCGGACAAAAGCACCAACATCCTATTTTATCACCCAAAATGCCACCAAATATAATGATGATAACAACAACAACAACACAAAAACTTAACCTTAACAGTGGTTCAAGAAAACATTAAAGTAAAGTATAATCAAAGTAAGCAATTAACCATAACAGTAGTTCAAGAAAACAATAAAGTAAAATAGAATCAAAAGTAAGCAATGGTGACATACTCAGAACTTTGAGCCTTTCCCAGAGTTCGAGCTTCTCCTTGGACGTAATAGCTTTGGATTGTTCCTTCCCTTGCATTAACTTCTCAGTCAAATGCGAAAGGTCCAGCTCCTCCAATATCCGAGATCGCAGATAGTGCATGGCATATGGCAGTGTCGTCGTATCTGAAATTCTTTGTATGTTTTCGAAATGCGTCTGCAATCTACCAACAACAAATGAAGAAAAAAATTTGATTTTGAGATACGGGTACGGAAATAACAATGGGAAAGTCGAATTTTTTGGAGAGAAAGAAGTCATACTGGGCCTTAACGAGTTCATCGAATTGTCGCTCGCCTTCCAGCTGCTGCTCCAAATCAGAGATTGCTCTTCTACGAGCATCATAGAGCTTATAAATAACATACCCACTGCCAAATACTCCAAGAGCAACAAACACCTTCCTCCTATGCCTACCCCAAAAACTCCTGCTTCAAAGATCGATAAAACATAGTAAACAACAATAGAAGAACTAATCCAGTGGTAATTCATTGGTAAGGGAAAAGAGGAACCACCTTAAAGAAAGCATGGCTTGTTATTAACAGACCAAGTAAACCATGGCTGAATTTTGCTCCTAGTAAACGTAGCTGAAAACCGATCAAGAAAAGGGATCCGGCGGAGCACAAAGCTTTGTGAATCGAGATCTCCCAATGTCGAAGAAACGATTTATTGGGAAGGAGTGGATGGGAGCTGAGATGGAAGGAGGAGAGGAGGAATTCAAGAGAATTGGAGAGAATTGGGGTTCGAGCTTAGGAAACGGGGAGAACCTCTCTCCTCGCGTTCGGAACCCCAAGCCTTTCATATAAAAAAAGTAGGCTCTAACGAGCGACCGAGGAACCGTCCCGGCTGAGACCGGGTATAGTATTATTTACGATGGATCGTTAAATATAATATATTTATTATTATTTTAAATATATACGGTACAAACCCAATTAATTGGACCATATAAACATGAATTTAAGACAGATGATTAAACTTTATAACCATTTAATCAAAGATAATGTTATGTATAAAATAAATTAAACCAATATCATGCTAATATGATTGGTTGACCACTAATTTTATTCAAAATTTATAGATGCCGTATGAAATTAAATAGGATTATAAACAAAATAAGATAATATAAATTAGATAATCATTTATCTATATCTAATTTATTTTAAAAAAAATATACATTGGATGTAAATATTAGTCATCTCAGATCCATACTTACATTTGATAGTTGAATATGAAAATGAATTCAAACGGACATTGAAGGGAGTTCTTATAATTTTTCATTCCTTTTAAGGATATTTAATATGATATTAATTTCTTTTTAGTGGGATAAAGTTCTAGGGTTTTGCCATATCAATATAAAATGAATCACTTGTTAAATGGCAAGTTTCAACCTTGATAACATGATTGGTGCATGGTAAGTAATTGCTTGGAGTCAATTCAAGCATATGAAATTTTACTTTAGACATTTAGGTAGTGTTTGAAATAGGGGATAAGAGGGGATATCCCCTCTTATTCCCAAAAGCCATAATTATAAGGGATAGCTGGGAATAAAGTTAACCAAAGGGATAATTCATGGTTAACCATGGTTAACCATGGGATATCCCCTCAATTTATTCCCTAGAGAATGCAGGAATAGCTGGTTATCCTTCAAATAAAGTAAAAAAAAGTTATCCCATGGATTTACCTTTTTGCATTTGATATGATCAATGGGATAGTCAAGGGATATCCCTAGGGATAACCAGGGGATAAACTCTATCCCATACTTATCCATGGATAATATTTTTTCTATCAAACACTACCTTAGTATAGTCTATGTTGTTGCTCATATTTGGATATCTAATGTTAGTATACCTTAGTGGAACCTAAGTCAAACATTTGATCAATGTGATGTAGAGAATTAGTCAATTTCCAATATGGTCCATAAATAAGAGAAATGGAGCTAAGATAATTTGATGAAGTTGCATCAATTAGCAATTTTAGCATATAAAGTGGGAACCAATCCCACTCTACCTTATTTAGGGCAAAGATTTCCCATCTTTTTCTAAGGATAGAGATGAAAATAAGGATTGTTGGAGTGGGATGAAACCAAATATCCCAATCCTTGTCTCCATCCTTATATCATTCTCATTCTATCCCTATCCCTACTCTACCCCATCACTAATGACATATATGTATTTTTGTAAAAATTATAAAAATAATATAAATTTAAAACAATCTCACTAAAAATGTTAATAAATTCAATATTTATCTCTTAAATTTATACTTATCACAAAAATAATTAAAATTTTAAATTAAATTAAAAACTATCATCTAAATATATAAGGATAATATAATATTTAAGTATGGAGCCAATGAGACGAAGATATTCTTATTTTCATCTCATCCTCAATAGCAAAGATAAAAATAATTCACATCTCTATCTCCATCCTTACAAAAGATGAAAATTCCCTGTCCTGAACAATGTGGCGCAAAATAGATTCCCGCATTATGAGCTAAAATTATCATCTTTACACCATGCCTTACCTTATTGCATTGGTCTTGTAGTTAAATAATACACTACCCTTGAAATTTTTAATATTAAACATAATTTTAAAAGATAAATAATAAATTTATTAATATGCTTAATAAAAAAATCAACTAGATTATTAATTCTTTAATATTTATTGAATATACATCATTAGGGGCAAGGCAATGAAGGAATGGGAACGTAGAGGGACAAGGACTTATTATTCCTTATGGGATAGGAATGACAATGAAAAAAAAGCTTCATTATCGACTTAGTCCTGAATAGAGTAGAGTGAAGGAAGCATATTTATGTAGCCGACTCCATATAGTTGGAAAAGGCTTAGTTGAGTTGAGTTGACCCAATGAGGATAGAGACGAAGATGGAGATGAGGGCCTCCGACACTGCCTCGTTACCATATCTCTCGTCCAAGGCCTCTAACTTGAAATAAGTTTTCACCATGAGTAGAAATGGACACTTGAGGTGATATCCATGGATCAAAAGTCAAAGTCACTTTGATAAAGTGTCTTCTAATATATCTACTTGCAATCTCTTTTTCATGATTATATTAGGAACTAATATGTTTAAACTACATTAAAAGTATATGAATTTATTTAAGTTTTTTAATTCAGTCTTGATATGTATATATACACATTTGCCCATGATTATGATAAGAATTTTAGCCACATGTCAGATTTCTTAGAGCTTCATTTATCTTCATGCCACAATCCACATGAATCATAATTAGGATAGCCCTTGGTTTCTCATCCAAACATATGAATCATTAAATTATCCTATTTATTGGTCAAGTTAATTTAAAAGCTTTCAAAGTACATTGTAAGCGTTTGTTTTTTTGATTCTATGCTTCCAACCCTATTTCACTGTAGCTCGTATTCGAGTTTGAACCAATTTCTATCATTGATGCAAGGAAAAAGAAGGAGAAAAAATAAAAATATAATTATATCTTAACTTATTATTTTTAATTAACTTCCTTTTATTTTCCTTTAATTGGCATCTTTTTCTAATTTATTATTATTTTTTTTAAATTTAATCTAGTAGGCGAAGCAAAATGTTAGAAGGGTAAAAAAGAAATAATTAAAAGGCAAGAAAAGCGTAGAAAACAAAGTAACAAAGAAATGCACATACACACACAATGAGCCATCATTAAGAATTTGAGCTCTTTGAATTTGACAAACTAGACAAAAGAATTGATAATAATTTTGAACCAATTTCTATCATTGATGCAAGGAAAAAGAAGGAAGAAAATAAAATTATAATTATATCTTGACATTATTTATTTTTAATTAACTTCTTTTTCTCTTCCTTTAATTGGCATCCTTTTCTAATTTATTTTCCTCATTTTTGTAAATTTAATCTAATAGGCAAAGCAAAATCTTAGAAGGGTAAAAAAGAAATAATTAGAAGGCAAGAAAAGTATAGGAAACAAAGTAACAAAGAAACACACACATATATATATATATATATACACACACACAATGAGTCATCATTTAGAAATTTGAGCTATTTAAATTTGACAAACTAGACAAGAGAATTGATAATGATTTTCAACTAACAGGTGCTTCATTAATTTCTTCTCATCATAACACTTTACATTACTTTTTTATAATTATTATGGATGTGATATGATACCATGTAATAATTTAGAAGAGAACAACATAGACATGGAGTTAGAAAACTATAAGTATAAAAACTAATTGCTTAATTGATATACAATAAGATTTTGTACAAACTAATAATTGTTTTAAATTATATAATATAAATAATAAAGTCCAATTCGACTGAGCAAATTGACAAAAAAAATAGAGAAGAAAAATTGCAATCTGCATAAAATTTTATAGTTATCATTGATACACTGTTGGCCATTAAATCATTACAAGTAAGAAATCTTACTCACTGAATATAATACATAACATACTAATTTACTAAAAAAATATTAAAAATTACTAATTCAAATTTACATATTTAAAAGGATTAAGTTTCATAAACGCAAGAAAAATCTACATCAATCTTATCATTATTGAAATAAAAAAGCTTTCATTTTAGGTAAAATTAAAATTTAGCAATAAAATTTTTATTATTGATAATAAAATATACTAGATAAAGATTTAATTATATTAATAAAACATATTACAAAAATATATAAAGTAGACAATAATGACCATAAATTAATGTTGATCGATGGAGATTCAATTTATCGGTAAGAAAATATGGTAGAAATGAAAATAATGATCGACTACATTTTGTGGCATCAGAGGTGGATCAAGTACTAAATTAATATTTATTTTACGTATCTTATCAACATTTACTTATAAAAATTCTTTGTAACTATTCAATAATTATTTTTAAATAATTAAAAGTACATCACTTTTTTTATGTGTCATAACAATTATAAAATAGAGATGCAAAATGGATGATATTGCATAGCTTGCAAATATTATTAAAAAAAATCAATTGAGATGGAAAATAAGTTTGGTTCCCTAAGTGTTGAAAGGAAGCCTCTTTCCTAACAAAAAAGACAACTAAAAAAACAGTAATTCCTTTAATTTTTATTATATAATAAAAATAAAATATTAAATAGCATTACTTCTCTCCGTGCTGATACTAGCTTCTTACAAAGACTACATAGCAAAAACTTCTTTTGTTTTGTTTGATAAAAAAAATAAAAACTAATCAAATTACATATTATGAAAATTGACAATTTTTTAAGCTAGATAATTTAAGGAATTTATTAAATCAAATTATCCTCGTACATATAAATAAGTTTAAAAACACTTTGTTTGCATTAGGAAGGCCAACCAATTCTCTTTTAACCTATCAAAATTGTAAAAAAAACCTACACCTTTCAAAAAAATTAACACATTCAATTTCAATGCAAATAGAATAAATTTTAATATAACAAAGTCCTTTAGCCATATTCACCAAGCATTGCACAACATACAGAGGTAATCAATTACATCTCTTTATTATTTTTAATGCTTTTCCTTTTTTATTTCATGATATACAAATAATAAATAAAAATTTTACAAAAGAAAAAAAAAATATAGAGAGCATCAGAAGAAGAGACAAAATATTTTATGTTAAGTAATAGAAGAATAGTTTTTGAAGAAAGTTGGGTATAAAATGCAACTCAAGTTGATAAAGAAGATAATAAAGCTTCCAACAGTAAGGATCTCAAAAATCCATTAACCCCACACAGTGACAATTTAAAAGAACTCCCAATTTAGTAAGAAAACAAATATATCAACTACTTACAATAATCTCAATAATTTTATTTTCTTATATTTATTCTCTAAGTTTATTCTTGTATAAATGGGTTTATTTATTATTTTTAATAATTTTAAACAATGATAATGACTCTAGATTCTTCTCAATTCTATATACAAGTTAATTCTAAATCTAAACTTGTTTCAGAAGAACAAAGCAGTCAGAGTGAAAGGTCTAAAATAACTATTCTAGAAATATATCAATGCGACAAAAACAAAAATATTTGATGCCATTGCAATTCAAACTTTTCTACTTTTCTAATTTTATTTTTTTGGAAGTATAAAATCAAGTAAGAACCATTTATGATAAATGGACTAATGATGATTAATAAAAGGTTAAATCCATAAATTCCTTCACAAAATCTACCTACCCTGCTTACCAAATAAATCAACTAGGATTCAAAAAAGTAACTCTTACAATATGTCTCAACTAATTCAACACTAATCTATATCAAATTTCACCATATAAATAAGCATCAGGAAGTATCCTATGAAGCAAATTATTTTTATTTGGCACATTACTTGGTTGCAAATACGACTAGAAACATATGAAGTTGAGTTTGTGCCTATTGCCTTTAAATTTGCCATAATGCTTTTTTACCAAGTTAGACTTATCCAAACTATTTTCATTCCTCTTCGATTGTATGCCAACTTTTAATTTGCCAAGTGACTTGTAGCATTAATGTGCTCCACATGAGATGATTGATAATCAAACTATATTTCCAACATTACGGCTGATGTGGCTGATAAAGCCATGTTTAAATCAACGGTTGGGATCAGCTAATGAAGCCATGATCCAACAAACGACAAAAGTCATTTGGTGGGGCTAGCGTATCCACATCCGAAAGATGGCGGCCATCGACCTGTCGAATCCATCCTTGCCAGCCTTCAGAATCGGCCTCAGCCTCTGGAGTCAACCCCTTTCACTCGACCTTTGAAGTCGGCCCCTTTCATTCGGCCCCCGGAATCATCCTCAGCCTCGAGTTGGCCTCAACCTCTAGAGTCAGCCCCTCCCACTTACCCTTCAAAGTTTGCCCCTTCCATTTGGCCCCTGGAGTCGTCCTCAGCCTCCAGAGTCGATCTTGACCTCCGGAGTTGGCCCCTTCCACTTGGCTTTCGGAGTCAGCCTCTTTCATTCGGCCCCTGGAGTCATCCTTGGCCCTCAAAGTCGGCCTTAGCCTTTGCAGACACCACATTTGATGGGACCTAAACCATCGACCTCTTTGCGGTCAACACGTTTGTCAGGACTTAGCCCATAGACCTCTATAAAGCCACCACATTTGACGAGACTTGTTCCATTGAGCTCTCTACGACCATCATATTCGACAAAACTTAGCCCACCGACCTCTCTACAGTCACCACGTCTAACGGGACCTGGCCCATTAGCCTCTCTACGGCCATCACGTCTAATAGGACCTAGCCCATCAACCTCTTTGCGGTCACCATGCCTGACGGAACCTGGACCATCAACCTCTCTGCGGCCACCATGTATGACAAAACTTAGCCCATCAACCAGCTGCAGTCGCCCATACTAGACAGGACAAGGCCTGCCAGCTCTACGTGTCATGGGAGAGGCACCCCCGTTTGCTGAGCCCTAGTTGCTGAGCTCCTCACCGCTCATTCTCTCTCAGGTGGCTATACCTTAAGATTCATAATTATCCATAAATCGAATAAGAGGGATCCCTGACCAGGTATGAACACTTATATGCTCACACAAGGTTTTTCTCTCTCAACTCTCAAGCTCTCTCAAGCTCACAGCTATTGTCCACAGTACTTACTTGAGCATCAGAGGGTCCCCATCAAAATCATCGGCCCCCAAGACTTCTTGCAGGATTCCAATCAAAAAAGAATCCATCGACAGATCCCAGGCTCGCCGAAGAAGGCAACCGAACGCTCGAGGACGATCAAGAGAAGTAATTTGGCACCAACAGATTGGCGCATCAGGAAGGAGGGGCAAAAACAAAAGGGGAAAGAAAGCTTTGCAATACTAAGCTACAAGTCCCTTCTCTCCCTAAGACAACAATGGTGGTGACGTGCGCCCAAGAAGCCTCCACCAGCCGCAAGCCATATTCAAGAAACACATTACCCGAACTGGATGACTAATGTAGTAATGGTCTGCAAGGTAAACGAGCTAGAGGATCTGCATCGACTATACCGACCTCAATAAAGCATGTTCAAAAGATACCTTTTCGTTGCCCAGAATAGACTAGCTGATTGATGCCATATCCGACTACGAGCTCCTCAGCTTCATGGATGCCTTTTTAGGGTATAATCAAATAAGGATGGACTCGAAGGATGAGAAGAATACCTCCTTCATAACCGAGAAAGGCATTTATTGTTATAAGGTAATGCCCTTCGTTTTGAAAAATGTAGGGGCCACTTACCAAAGATTAATGAATAAGGTCTTCAAAGACCAAATTGGGCAGAACATGGAGATGTACATGGATGACATGTTGACCAAAAGCACACGCACCGCTAACCATATCACCAACCTAAAAGAGACTTTCAATAATCTTCATCGCTACCGGATGAAGCTGAACCCCCGCAAGTGTGCATTTGGAGTCAATACGATGAAGTTACTAGGATTCCTAATAACCCAGCGAGGGATCGAGGCAAACCCAGAGAAGATTCAAGGCATCCTCGATATGAAGCAACCCATCAATAAGAGGAAGGTGCAACGACTCACTAGGAGGGTGGCTACCTGAGCCGCTTTCTGTCAAAGTCAATCAAAAGGTGTTTGCCCTTTTTCAAAGCTTTGCGCAAGATGAACAGCTTCGAGTGGACAGAAGATTGCCAGAAGGCTTTTGAGGAGCTAAAGGAGTTCATGTCTACCTCACCGCTGCTGTCAAAGTAGAAAGGAAGGAGAGGGCCTCTTCCTCTACCTCGCCGCCTCCCCAGAAGCTATCAACTCCATCCTCATCCCCATCAACCCCGATGGAACATAAAGGGCGATCTATTATACCAGCACAGTGCTTCATGATACGAAGATCAGGTACTCAAAAATCAAAAGATTATTTTCACGTTAATAGTTTCTGCTCAGCGTCTCAAGCCCTACTTCCAAGCTCATCCGAACATGGTGCTCATGGACCAATCTCTCAAAGCCATTTTGGCTCATCCTGACACATTCGATTGACTAGCCAAATGAGCAATCAAACTAGAAGAGTTTGACCTTTCATTTCAGCAAAGATCGGCCATGAAGTCCCAAGTCTTAGGGGACTTCTTGGTTAAGTGCACATGAACCAAGGAGTGGTTAGAAGAAACCCCTCTGGCATGCCCAAACACTGAGCCTAAAGAAGCAGCAGAGACCTAGATCCTCCATGTAGATGGCACCTCAAACTCCCAAGGGAGCAGAGCAGGCCTCATTCTTGCAATCCTAAGGGGATGGTGGTAGATTACACCCTTCGATTTCTCTTCGAGGCCACAAATAATCAAGCCGAGTATGAAGCCATATTTGCAGGAATAAAGCTTGCATGAAAGCTCAAAGTAAAGCGCCTTAGAGCTTTCACCGACTTCTAGCTCATCTTCGAACAAATCACTAGAGAATATGAAGCCCAAGACTCCATTATATCTCAATATCTGAATAAGGTTCGATCGCAGACCTCCTCATTGACCTATTTCAACATCATCTATCTCTAGAGGCAAAAATGCCAAAGCCGATGCCCTATCTTGGCTGGCTACCTCAACAGACAATGCACTGGAAAGAACCTACATCAAGCATCTGGAAGCCCTGGAAGCCCCAAGCATCGATGCCGCGGAAGAGGCTCTGCTAGTCACATAGGAGCCAACATGGATGGATGCCTACATCTGCTACCTTACTGATGGCACCCTTTCCGCCGATCGCGCAAAGGCCAGATTGCTCAAATGGAGAGCCTCTAAGTTCATAGTGCTGAACGAACAATTGTACAGGATATCTTCTTCTATCCCCTCCTCAAATGCATTGGCCCCACAGACGTCGATTATGTCTTTCGGAAGATTCATGAAGGCATATGCAGAAATCATCTGAAGGGCAGATTATTGGCATATAAAGCTCTCTGCCAGGGATACTACTGGCTCACCATGCGAGAAGATACGGCCGAGCTAATCAAGAAGTGCGATAGCTGCCAACGATAGCCCGCTTCCTAGCTAAGCCCCCTCTCATCTCCTTGGCCCTTCACCCAATGGGAAATGAATATCCTTAGACCATTTTTCTTAGCTTCAGGCCAACAGAGAATCTTGCTCATCGCCATTGACTACTTTACCAAGTGGATCAAAGTTGAGGCACTGGCACGGATTACTAAGAGCAAGGTAAAGTTTTTTTTTTGAAAGTCTATCATCTGCCACTTCAGGCTACCCCACACCATTATCATCGACAACGATCAGCAATTTGACAATGTCAGCTTTAAGGAATTCTATGCCAAGCTAAACATCTGCCATCGATTTACCCTCTATTGGCCATCCGAAGACCAACGGGGAAGCCGAGGTTACGAATTGGATCATCCTCTAGGAACTCAAGACATGATTGGATGAGTTCAAAGGCAGATGGATAAAGGAGATCCCAAGCGTGCTATGGGCATATTATACGACTCTAAGGACTCCAACTGGAGAGACTCCCTTTAGCCTCATCTTCGAATAAAAAATAGTCATCCCTATGGAGATCAGCCTTCCAAGTCCGTGAGTGAAGTCATACAATGAAGAAGACAACCCTACACAACTGAGGGCCAATCTTGACTTCATCGATGAGGCACATGACTGGGCGCAGCTCAGAATGGCAACATTTTGTCAATGAGTTACAAAATATTACAACGCCCGTGTCCATCCAAAGATATTCCATCATGAGACCTGATCCTCAGAAGCTAAAATCTCTAAGCCAATGGAGAGGGGCAAACTATCTCTTAATTGGGAGGGATCCTATCGAGTTGTCGAAGCGCTTCACTAAGGAGTATATTGGATCGAAGGGCTCGATGGAAAGCCAATCCCTCGACTTGGAATGCAAACAACCTTCACTAATTTTTAATGATGTATGCATCCAGCTGATGAGAATAAAGGAGCTTCAAATACTCTGTCTCCTTATCCAACTCACTTCACAAGCTGAAGATCAACTTCTCAATGACCCTCGGGCATGCCCAAGCAACCCCCGAGTCGGTTCCAAAAGGCTCTCGAATCGGTCTCAGGGGCCCTCGATTTAACCCTTGGGCAGGCTTAAGCAATCCCTGAGTCAGTTTCAAAAGGCTCTTGAGTCGGTCTCAGCGCCCTTGAGTCAACCCTAAGGTAGGCCTAAGCAACCCCCGAGTTGGTTCTAAAAGGCTCTCGAGTCGGTCTCAGTGGCCCTCGAGTCAACCCTCAAGAAGGCCTAAGCAACCCCTAAGTCGGTTCCAAAAGGCTCTCGAGTTGGTCTCAATGGCCCTCGAGTCAACCCTCGGGCAGGCCTAAGCGACCCCCGAGCCAGCCTCAACGGTCATAAGCCTACCTCTGCGGCCCCAAGTCGGCCTCAGCAACCATCCGAGTAGCATCCCTGCGATTGCTGGGTAGGATCATGACAACCAGTTACGTAAGGCCTAAACTAAATTTACTCATATGATACAAATCGCTAGATGCCCCAACGGGCCAAGGAGCTCAGCTCACCCCTCACCGGCCAAAAGGCAAGCGGCTCCACCCCGACTTTGCTTGATAGCCCCTAGAGGGCCAAAGGACCTAGCAGTCACTACGAATTGACACAAGTCCCAGATCGTGCCGCCGACTCTGGAGGTGGCATGGGGAGTAAGACGCGCCTCAATAAAGCTAAAGGCTGAAGCCAACACATGAATGCGAGACACAAAGTACACAAGGAAGCAAAAACATTACAAAAGCTAAGTATCTAACACTTGAAAGAAAATTATCTTTTTCATTTATACTTAAACAAGTTACAAAGGCTGACTCAAGTCAGATTACAAAAATGCAAAGGCAAAAAAGATCAAAGTACAAGACAAAAATCAAAATAAGAGGAGTGCCCTATGGCTCGGTGGGCGCAAGGTCATCATCGTCCACTGGCTCCTCGCCACTGCTAGCTCTTTGCTGTGCGGCTCCTCTGCCATCGCTGGCTCCTCCTCCTCCTCTAGATCATCGAGCTCGATGTCATTGAGACTGGCGATGTCGAAGACCCAGGCGACTTTATTTTTGCAGTCGCTGAAGCCCCTGAGGTAGGCGTCAATGGATGCCTCCGCCAATTCTTCAAAAAACTTGCGGAGTTTCAAAAATGCCCCACAGCCTTGGCAACTCTCGCTTCAGCGGTCCGTGCCCTCGCCTCAACCTCAGTAGCCCTCCCTTCGTGGCATGTGTCATTGCCTGGCCCTCACAGCCCTCTCCCAGGCAGCTTGTGCGTCTGCCTCTACCCCAACAGCTCTTTCTTTGGCAACCCGAGCCACCGCTTCAACATTGGTAGCCCGCTCATCGGCTTCATCTGCCTTGAGGATGGCAACCCTGAGTTGGTACTCGGAGTTCTCCAACCTCACCACGGCGTCGCCCAATTTTGCCTCAGCAACCTAGGCCCATTCGAACTCGCCCATGCCCTTTCTTTCCACCTCCTTGAATCGTGCCTCCCACTCGTGGTTCTCATCCTTAGCGACCTGGAGCTCTTTCGCCCTCGCCGCCTCTCGAGCCCGTGTAGACTCCAATTCTCCCTCGGCCTTCTCAGCCCTCGCTCGGGTAGTGGTAACCTCCCTCAAGGTGAGGCAGATGTTATCGGTGGCTCGAAGGCTAGCATCTCGGACGACGAAGACACTATTCACCATCTGCATGGAGAAGAAGAATGTCATAATATACACAAGCTAAGAGATCATCCAAGAAGACAGAGGACCACTTACCTGGAGCAACGCCATGTAGAGGTCGTTGAAGACATCCGTTGCCCTCTATCGGCAGAGTTCCTCCTAGAATTGGGCAAACATACGCGCCCCAACAACCGCTTCACTGAGCGAGCGGAGTTCATGATCAACTCCCTCAGCAGGATTCCCTCGGGTTGGGCTACCGCCGCTGACATGAGAGCCGCCATCGCATCGATGGCAGGCCTAGATGTCGCCAAACTCGCCCCACCTCGAGCTCTCAGGATGGCCTCCTCTGCCTCCGGCTCTGCTGCCACTAGGGCCTCCTCTCTTCTCGGTCCCTCCGCCACTGGGACTTCCTCTCTTCTCAGTCCAGCCTCCACGAGGACATCTTCACTCCTCGACCCTGCCGTTGGAGCTGTCTTAGTGGGTCTCAACCACTAGAGCCATTTCCTCCTGGGCCACCTAGTGCTGATGCTGAGGTGGAGCCGGGACCTCGGATGAGGCCTCTTCACCCCTGGCCTCTCTGTGTCACCGGCGGCTTGCCTCCTCTTCTTGACGACCACCCTTAGGTATTTACCAGGGACCTTTATTTCTACACATGACAGAGGATCAAAAAAAAAAGGGTGGGGAGAGAAAAAAGAAAAAGAAGCCTTGCGCTCACCGAGAGTCAGCACCATGCCGACCTCCTGGAGGTTCTCCTCCGACAGCAACTCCTGGCAGGGCGGGACCTAGAAAGACGGTAGTTGATTAAAAACTTCCCGGTCCCTCTCCTCCACTGCCTTATTTGGACCTATGTCTGGACTCCCCCAACTTGCTCTCACTCTGTTGATACGAGCGAAAAGAAACTATATTTCCATCCCTTAATGGATGAACGGAGGTCAAGTTTAATTACCCTATGGGGTTTGGGGGTAAAGATCCACCACCCAGCCTCATTACGGTGGCGAAGATTGTACATGGCCTGGAACAAAGAAACCCGAGCCACAAGACCATGGAAGTTGCAGAGGACAATGAAGGCACAGATAGTCTGAAAGGAGTTCGTAGCCAACTATGCTATGACGAGCTCATACCTCTTTAAGAGGTTGAGAATGAAAGGATGAAGAGGAAGACGACGATCACTCCTGAAAAACTCCCAGCAAAGAAGACGGGATACCCCTTATACCTAGCTTTTAAATCATCCTGTCTGATGCATGGCCACATAGACACCCATGAGTGGAGGCGACATCCCAACTATCGGGCGCTCAAGATATAATGCTTTAGCAGTGCACAGGAAGGCACGATCCATGGATAATGATAGGGCATGGTGATGGCAATTTAATAATGGTGCTCTACTTTTCTCATCGTCCAAGAGGGCTCTCCTCGATTTTGCAATGGCGACTTGTTGAACAATGGCGACACTGCCCCATATACCTATCCTTAAATGTGAAAGGACCCCAACTTCCAAATAGCATGTGCCCACCTTCGAAGTTAATGGCGCATGAAGCTCAATAGTAGTAAAGGCTCTACGCTCCTTTCACTTAGCAAGTGCGAGACATGTTGCCACATAAGCTTAGAAGCAGAGGGGCATCTGATGTAGTTGATAAAGCTACATTTAAATCAATGGTTGGGATCGGCCGATAGGGCCATGATCTAGTAGACGGTAGAAGTCACCTGGTAGGGCTAGCGTGTCCACATCCAGAAGATAGCAGCCACCATCCTATCGAATCCACTCTTGCCGGCCTCGGCCTCCAGAGTTGGCCCCTTCCACTAGGCCTCCAGAGTCGGCCTCTTCTGCTCGACCTCTGGAGTCAGCCCTTTCCATTTGGCCCTCGGAGTTGTCCTCAACTTTTGGAGTCGACCTTAGCCTCCAGAGTCGGCCTCTTCCACTTTGCCTCCAGAGTCAGTCCCTTCCATTTGGCCTCCAGAGTCATCCTTGGCTTCCAGAGTTAGCCCTTTCCACTCGGCCTCCAGAGTCATCCTCTTCCATTCGGCCCAAAGTTAGCCTTGGCCTCGGGAGTCGGCCTCTTCCATTCAGCCCCTAGAATTGTCCTTGGCCCTCAGAGTCAGCCTCAACCTCCAAACTTGGCATCTGCGGCCATCACGTCTGACGATACCTGACCCGCCGACCTCTCTACGATCACCACGTTTGATGGGACTTGACCCACCGACCTCTCTACGGCCACCACGTCTGATGGGATTTAGCCCTCCAACCTCTTTGTGGCCACCATGTTTGATAAGACCTAACCCACCAGCCAGCTACAGCCTCGCCCATACTAGACAGGACAGGGCCTGTAGCTCTGACATGTCACGGAGGAGGCACCCCTTGCTGCTGAGCTCCTCACCACTCATTCTCTGCCAGGTAGCTACACCTCAAGATTCACAATTATCCATAAATCGGGTAAGAGAGACCTTCGACTGGGTATGAACACTTAAACACTTGCATAGGATTTTTCTCTCAACTCTCGAGCTCTCTCAAGCTCACAGCTATTGTTCAAAGCACTTACTTGAGCGTCGAAGGGTCCCCGTCGAAATCATCGGCCTACAAAACTTCTTGCAGGATCTCGATCGGAGCAAAGTCTGTCGAAAGATCCCAAGCTCACCGAAGAAGGTGATCGAACGCTCATGGATGATCGAGAGAAGTGATTTGGCACCAACAACAACTATTCTAACACTAGAGATATGAGAAGATGACCAGTACCATTAAAACTATTGAAACTACTTTGATGACCACAATAAATCATCTCTTATAATCTTCTCTTTCTTAATATTTTTATCTTCCCTAAGTAATTTTTCTTTTTTCTTAGTAATTATAACGTCCAATTGATGAGGAGTTTCAAATTTCAAGGGATTCAAATATTGTCATCAACAAAAAAACATACTAAAAACCAATTGAATTTTATTTATTAAAATGACAAGTAAAAAAATTTCTCTTTTTCCTTCTTTTTATTAATGAAATGTAATTTTAATTTTTTTAAAATAACTGTAATTTATGCTAATTTAAATTTCTCATAACCTTCATATATTGAAAATTTTCTTACGAGAGCCATGGCAATTTCACACTCAACAACCACTTCTTTAATTTCCCCATATCATCTTACAAGAAAGTTTTTTTTTCTCAATTTTTTTAAAATTTTTATAATAATAATAATTATTATTTAATACAATATGAGAGAATAGTGTGTATATAAAAAAAAGCTCAAATTACCCTCTTAGATTTAACTTGAGCCTAACCTAAAACTAATAATTAAATATAGATAACGGATGTAGGATTGCAAGCTTATCATTATGGTAGTGTTTGGATGCTCTATTTTTAGTTGAAATAGGGCCTTATTCCATGCTCTTCTCTCAAACAGGCATAAAAAAGATAGTGGGCCCTCTAGAAATTGGTATTTCGATCAAACATCGTTATTCTAGAATTCGTATTCCATGCTTCCCTATGGAATAGTCCTATTCCCATTTATCATATTCCAAGAGAAGTGGTTGAAAAAAAAAGACTATTATCCCCTTTATAGAAAAAATTCATGATATTAAATATAAAGAAGAAAAAGATGTAGCCTTGGCTAACCGTTACTAATATATGTACATAACAATGTCCATCACAAATGGTAATGTATAATCCACTTTTCTCTTGCTAATCATTACTAATATATGTACATAACATGCAAACTTTTAATAGATTATAATAATAAATTAATTTATTTAAGTAATTATATTAATAAATAAATTGATAATTTATTTTTTCTTATCATTTGGTTAGGGGTATTTTTGAGATTTCTAAAAAAATCTTCATCTATTCCTAATGGAATACAAGCTTATTTCCCTATCATTCAAACACCATTTGGAATAACACTACATTAATTGCACTCGAATAAGTTGGAATACCATATTTCAAAGGAAATTCGTATTCCTATTCCTATAATAATTTTTTTGACATTCAAACACTACCTACAAAAATAAACTATAATTATTGTCGCCAAATTACTTTCCTCGGACATTGGGCAAAGGTGAGGATCCAAAGGACGGTGAGGATGGGTCTCAAAATCTTCAAACGCCTCCTTCCCAAGTAGGAATACTGCAAGGAAGTCCCCGAGGACCGGTTGCTCCTGTGGGGACCCTTCGACACTTAAGTAACTCAGGAAACAGTTATGAATAGTGGACTAAAAGACTTAGCCAAAAACTTGGAGTTCAGATCCCCTTCTTATCATGAGTGAAGGTTCTTATACCTATTCAGGAGTCCCTCACACCCTTCTTTGGAAGGTTGTTTAGTGATCCTGTGGCTGAGCTCCTCTAGCCGCTGGCTATATTCATCAAGCCGTCGCTCGGCCCGGCGGCCGATCCGACCATCGAATACCCCTCCCTTGAAGATCCAGAGGATGGGAAGAGGTGGTGCCGATGATGATGCCCTCGCTCGGTCTCCCTCCCATGCCGCCGTTTAGGGGAACCATCCGAATGGTGGGAGGGAGACCGGGGCCTCTTAGAGGCCTCCCGACGGTGGTGTCTGGACGAAGTGCGACGGCGGGGAGTTTTCCTCTGAGGGGATCTCCTATGGGTGGATTGCTGACTAAGCTAATTGGGCCCTGTGCCCGGTGAAGATGGCCTTGGGCGCTGCTGCGTGGCTGTCGCTTATTGTGTAGCCAATGAACCGCCTCCACAAGCGACTGAACTTGTTAGATGAGGGTTGCGATTCGGTCATCTGCTGCTCAGCCCCCTAACGATGCCCCCCAGCATGGCTGGTGAAAATCTCCTGGGCGCATGTTACCACCATTTCTTTGTTTTTTCTAAGGGGAGTTGAGGTCTGCAGCTAGTTATTTTGAAGCTTTCTATCTCTTCGTCTTCCCTCTCTTCCTGGCACGCCAATCTGTTGTCGCCAAATCACTTTCCTCAAACATCGGGCAAAGGTGAGGACCCAAAGGACGGTGAGGACGGGTCTGAGAATCTTCAAACGCCTCCTCCCCAAGTAGGAATCCTGTAAGGAAGTCTTCGGAGACCAGTTGCTCCGGTGGGGACCCTCCGATGCTTAAATGAGTAACTCGGAAAACAATTATGAATAGTGGATTAAAAGACTTAGCCAAAAACTTAGAGTTCAGACCCCCTTCTCATTATAAGCGAAGGTTCTTATATTGCTCAGAAGTCCCTCACACCCTCCTTTGGAAGGTTGTTGATCCCGAGACGACATCACTCGACAGAGGGTAGGCGTCAATGCTAATAGGGATAGGTCGCAACTACCCCTGAGCCTATCAGGGTTAGCCTACCATCCCCTTGCCTAGCGCAGCACCACAGGCAGTACGTAGGTAGGTTTGGTCTTGTCGAGCGTGCGCCATAATGGGTAGTGGCTACGGGGCCATGTGCAGTTGCAGGTGGTAGGTGGGTTGCATGGCAGCTGCAGGTGTCAGATGGGTCACGTAAGGGCCGTTGTAGGCCGACTCTTACCTCGGTCTTGGAGGCCAACTCTGGTATCAGTCTTAGAGGCCAACTCTGGCGTCGGTCTTGAAGGCCGACGCTGGTGTCGATCCTGGAGGCTGACTTTGGCGTCGGTCTGGAAGGTCGACTCTAGCGTCGGTCATGGGGTTGTCTGGATTAGATGAGGGCCTTAGGGATCCACGTTAAATGGCCTCGTCCATCTAACCCTCGTTTTTGTTCCGTTAACCCTAAAATGATATGATTAACCATATCAATAATCAAGCAAGATAATTAAAATTCTAATTATAAAATTGTAGTATTAGAAACATAATACAAATTTAACTCAAGTTGTAACCTAATTCTTATCAGATACATTAAACTAGGTTAAGCGGGTGATTAGATGGTGCTTGTTACCGATGCCAAAACCCGAGCCTTTCCCACTCCTGCCCCTATATAAGCCGTCGTAGCCCTTCACCCAGTCCTCTCCGAAACCCTAGCAACAGAGGGCGGCCGCCGCGCGCGAACGCACGAACCATCACCACCGCCACCAACTTTACCTCCTTCGCTTCCAGCGGCGATGGCGGACACCCTGGTCCTCCGCGGCATGATGCGTGGCCACTCCGACATGGTGACCGCGATCGCCACCCCGATCGACAACTCCGACATGATCGTCTCCTCGTCCCGGGACAAGTCCGTCCTTGTGTGGCACCTCACCAAGGACTCCCCCCTTTCCACCGAGGGAGCCGCCGCATCGTCCTACGGCGTCCCCCGCCGCCGCCTCACCGGCCACTCCCACTTCGTCCAGGACGTGGTCCTCTCCTCCGACGGCCAGTTCGCCCTCTCCGGCTCCTGGGACGGCGAGCTCCGCCTCTGGGATATCAACACGGGCGCCACCACCCGCCGCTTCGTCGGCCACACCAAGGACGTTCTCTCCGTCGCCTTCTCCATCGATAACCGCCAGATCGTCTCTGCCTCTCGCGACCGCACCATCAGGCTCTGGAACACTCTCGGCGAGTGCAAGTACACCATCCAAGATGCGGACGGTCACACCACTGGGTTAGCTGCGTCCGCTTCAGCCCAACGCTTACCAGCCCACCATTGTTTCCGGCTCCTGGGACCGGACCGTCAAGG
Organism: Calamus simplicifolius; assembly: GCA_900491605.1. Taxonomy (NCBI): domain Eukaryota; kingdom Viridiplantae; phylum Streptophyta; class Magnoliopsida; order Arecales; family Arecaceae; genus Calamus; species Calamus simplicifolius. The sequence continues at coordinate 4,249 of UESW01004551.1, read as the reverse complement.
TCTGGAATCTGACGAACTGTAAGCTCCGCTGCACCCTCGCCGGCCACGGCGGCTACGTCAACACCGTCGCCGTCAGCCCCGACGGGTCCCTTTGCGCCAGCGGTGGGAAGGACGGGGTCACCCTTCTCTGGGACCTTGCCGAGGGGAAGCGTCTTTACTCGCTGGATGCCGGGGCCATCATTAATTCTTTGTGCTTCAGCCCCAACAGGTACTGGCTCTGCGCCGCTACGCATGACAGCGTGAAGATCTGGGATCTCGAGAGCAAGTCTATCGTGCAGGATCTCAAGCCCGAGACGCCCACCAGCAAGAACCAGGTATAAATTTATGAAAGTCTGCTCTGTTTTTTGGCTTCTCATTCTGGAAATGGTGTCTCTCGGTATTCTCTGGCAAGTTTTGAGACTCATAGGTGATAACACGATTAGATTTCCCCAATGTGCATTTTTGATTGGTAATTACGTGGGAATTTTGCTGTGTTGGATCTACTGATGTATATATTTTTGTCTATTTATTTATCCTTTGGGGGTATGGTATTGTTTGATCATCTTCTGATTAGGATTTTAGATTCTTAGGAGTGACAAAGGCTTCCCCCTTTTTTTTCATTTCTAGGAGTGCTATATTGTCTATTAGATATGGGTGCGGTTTGTCTGGATATGGAGTTAGGGTTGCAAGGTTAATGGATTAGTAGCATTGGGCACAGATATTGCATGTGGGGATGAGCAGTCTATTGTTGATCATCATAAACGAGTAGTATTGGGTTGAACCAAGCACTTTAGAGATGTGGATCATTATGAAAATGCAATTTTCCCTTTTTTTTGTTTCACATATATCAATGTGCAACTGATGACACCTTTGATTATATCATATCATGCAGGCTTGTTAGCCTTTTGGAGTTACTGTTATACATAGCAGGGATAATATCCATTGGTTATGTTTGTTGTTTGCCTATTTGATTTGTGATGTTGGTTTGTTGGGAATTTTAGAATGCTGTGGTTTCTCATGTGTTCATCAAGAGAGTTTTAGAATCAGCATAATGTCTCTTCCTGTATTTAGATATAGAAATTAGGATGTGTGGACTTCGAACTTTCAGGGGCTTATTGGTCACTAGAAGCTCAGTATTCTCTGTGCTTGTAAGGTACTTTTTAACTTCTAATTATGTTTATCTAACTATATTATGATTGGGTTACTGATTTTAAAGTTTGGTAATCATAGAATACATCTTAAACTGAACATTTTAAGAAAAGACATGGAATCTTTTTATTCATCCTTTGTACTTTCCATTTATTTAAGGGCTTTAGGTCGTTATTCTGGTTTATTCACATGTATGGCCATTTGCATTGTCTTTTAATTGTGGTGATCCTTAAGTGTTTTTTGGATGTTTTATATGTCATAACATGGTGCCTGGTATCATATGATAAGTTGGATTGTGGATCTAGGTGTACTCTATATTGCTTCATTCTTTCTCACTAGCTTTTAGAGGTCCAAAGTGTGTCCATAATCAGTTAACATTTATGAATGATTTCATCTTACTGCACTCTAAGCATGATCTGTTAACTTTTATGGTTATGACATTAAATTGTCTGAAGGTTGCATCAGTACTGTTGGTGCTTTTACCGAAAGAGTTTGCTAGGCTTGTGACTGCCATTCAGATTCGTAAATTCCTTTCAACTAAAGAATTAGATAGCATGATCGCTTGACAGTACTGGTGTTTGTGTTGTATTTCTTTGGGCATGGCATGGTGACAATGTGCATGTATTCTCATGTATAAATACATTATTATTCTTGAAATTCAAATTCATATTTGTGTGTTTTGTTTTGTACAAGTAGCCCTTCTTGGTACAGCATTAAGCATGTGATCTTTTTATGCCTCTTTGCTCTTATCATATGTCACAGTCTGATCTGTTTTGATGTTTATAGGAAAGATCACAAAATTAGCATATGAAAACAATATGCAAGAGAAAATTTGTTAGAAATTTTATTGGAGAGTTGAGCCAAAATTGAGTACATGGATTGCTAGCTTAGCTGGGGGATCAAATAATTTAAAACAAATTTCTTTTGCTGTTTTGAATTTATTCTATGCATCGGATAGAGTAATAGATGGTGATGGCTCAAAACAAATTTCTTTTGCTGTTTTGAATTTATTCTATGCATGGATAGAGTAATAGATGATGATGCTTCCAAGAGTACTACAACTGTGTAGATGCAGTTGAATTGCCGCAAACTTGAAGCTAAAAATAAACATTTTAAACAGTTGTCAGGTTGGCTAGAGTTTAGGGCTGTGAGAAGGGATCGTGAACATTATGTGAGATCAAGGATGTTTTTGTTTTGTTATAGATCTAGGCAGAATTAAGAAATGTTTAGAGAAAGCTTGACACCAGAAGTGGATGGGGGAATCTCTGTGTATCAGTCAATGGTAAATAAGTCAACATGTTCAATCACGTAGAGCTAGTAAGGGCTTGTTGTGGAAGAGATTATAATTAGGTTGAAGTATTGGAACCAAAAGCATGGTGGAGTTGAGAGATGAAGTAAGATTGGATGCTGGCACAAATAGAAGCATATGAAAGAGTATTTTATTTGGAGAGCCTGCCTTTGAATAGGAGCGATGGGGGTAAAAGGGGTTAAATTAGAAAAGCTAGCACCCTATAAATGGGAATTAACTTCTTGTTCATGTTCATGCTATTGATTATTTAGATAAAAAAGAATGCCTCTTATAATTACAATGGCTTGGCAGATTAATTTAATCCTGAAGTAGCATTGGTATATAACAAAGCCTTTCAATGATTCTTCATTTGAGCAGTTGTCGCTAATATATGGTCATTGTCTAAGAAAACTCAGGTTGACCTTACTTTAGGCATGTTATGTTAGCAATTGCTGTACAAAACCAAGGTCATTGTAAGCGCCTTTCAATGATTCTTCATTTTGAGCAAGTTGTCACTAATACATGGTCATTGTCTAAGAAAACCTCAGGTTGACCTTACTTTAGGCATGTTATGTTAGCAATTGCTTACAAAACCAAGGTCATTGTAAGCTAATTTTTATCAAGCTTTTATTATTCAAGATTTCAACATTTGTTCCTTTTTTTTCTTCCATCATCTTTATCACAATTCATGGAAACCATCGTGAATAGTGTTTTTTAATCAGAAATTACCCATTGAATGCACCCTTTTTTAAAAGTTTCTTCATCTTTACGCTCAACCCCTCTCTACTTCTTTCTTTATTTCTATTCTAAACATTTATGCCATATTTGTGGTTTTCATCTTTGCCAAAGTATGGAGTTCTTGGATTGGTCATATCAATTTAGAATCATAATGTTGTGAATGTCATTGAAGCTGCCATTAGTTTTAGGTGGTGAGTCTTGTTGCATTATCTTGTTCAATATATTGTGGAATATTGTTGAAGGACAACTATTGGTAGCTGTGATGTCATGTTCATTGAAGCTCATTTTGGCTCATAAAATGATGAAGTGTCCAAAAAGAGAGGTTGAATGGAACTTTGGGAATAATACTTAAATTGTTGTTCCTTGGTGGGAGAGTATGGATCAGAAGAAAGCATTGTAAATTATGTGGAGTTGCCCTACGTATGACATTCCATATAGGTTGGATAGTCTGAGGGCAAAGGAAAATACTTAAATTGTTGTTCCATGGTGGGAGATTATGGATCAGAAAAAGCATTGTAAATTATGTGGAGTGACATCACTTACCACTTTGCAAATAAGTTGGTTAGGCAGAGGGCAAATGATTGGTGATCTGAGTCGAAAATTTTGGTCATGAAATCAGAGCATTGACATGTAGCATAAGGTTTGATATCCTCATCTTTCATGAGGACGAGGTCAATAAAAGCTCCAAGCATTTCTGTTGTATTTTTACCATCATAAAAGCTCCGATGATTGGGACTTGAGTTCTTTCTATTACTTTTCTGAAACCATTGCATGGTTACTTGGGAAATATGTTTAATACTTTCTATCCTTATATGCAGTTTTTTGGGACTTGGGACTATAAAACAAATCTGTGCATTCTTTGATTATTTAATATGATTATCTTCGTACTTAAAACGTTTCATGTCCTCCAAAACAATCATGTTATAGGTTTCCAAAGGTTTTAACTGCATTATACTGGACTCTTCAATATATTAGAACTGGCTGTGCTATGAGCATGATTAAGGAAAAAAGGGAGTTGTGGGAAGCTAGGTGCCTTTTAAATGACATTTTTTTCGGAAAAAAAGAGTTTCTGAGTCTAGAGATGGCTGTCCCTTT
>UESW01004550.1:790455-822936 GCA_900491605.1 Calamus simplicifolius | reverse complement strand
GGTCTTGAAGTGCCGAGCTGGCTTCGGGCTTTTGGTGCTAATGGTACATCGGTTTTAAAGTATTGAGCTAGCCTTGGACTTTCATTGCTGATTGTACATCGGCCTTGAAGTGCCAAGCTGGCCTCGGGCTTTCGGTGCCGATGGTACATCGATCTTGAAGTGCCGAGCTAGCTTCGGATTTGAGTGCTGACCGGGGTCGGGCTTTGGCTGGAAATGTGAGTTACTCAAACACATTTTTATTAATATAGAATATAGGACTTGTGAGTCCAAGAGAATGAAAATACCTAACCCAATGTAAAGAAGGGATACATTACTGGTAGTACCGATAGAGGTTGTCAGAGTTTCAGGTCCAAGGGAGTGACTTCCCATCTAGTCCTTTGATTCGATACGCTCCATGGTGGAGGACTTTAGTGACTCGATAGGGTCTTTCCCAATTTGGCGATAGCTTGCCTCCTTTCGTCGGCTTCGAGACTTCAACCAGTCTAAGGACTAGGTCTCCTGGCAAGAATGTTCTGGGACAGACGCGAGCATTATAATACCTGACGGTTCGCTGTCGGTAGGCCATCCGGAGTCGCGCTCGATCACGTACTTCCTCCACATGATCAAGGTTGGCTCGCAGCTGGCTCGAGTTGTCCTCCTCATCGTACGACTCCATTCATTGACTTGGAACGCCGATTTCCACATGGATGATAGCCTCGGATCCAAAGACAAGGCTGAAGGGAGTCTCCCCTGTGGGAGTCCGTGGCGTCGTGTGGTAGGCCCATAGCATGTTGGAATATTCCTTCACCCATCTTCCTTTGAAGTCGTCTAGCCGCGCTCTGAGTCCTTGGAGGATGATGCGGTTTGTTACCTCGGCCGCTTCGTTGGTCTGGGGGTGACCGACAGAGGTGAACCGCTGATGGATGCCCAGCTCGGTACAAAATCCTCTAAAGGGTGCGTTGTCGAACTGTCAGTCATTGTCGGTGACGAGGGTATGCGGCAGTCCGAACCGACAGATTATAGACTTTTAGAAAAAGGATCTCACCTTGCTCTCGGTAATCTTAGCTAGCGCCTCGGCCTCGATCCATTTGGTTAAGTGGTCGACGGCCACCAGCAAAAACTTACGCTGGCCAGAGGCCGAGGGAAACGGTCCCAGGATATCCATCCCCCATTGAACAAAAGGCCAGGGGGCCAAGGGGCTCAGCTGAGAAGTCGGCTGCCGCTAGATGTTGGCATGCCGTTGGCAGCTGTCACACCTTCGAACTAACTTGGCGGCGTTCTCCTTCATCGTCAGCCAGTAATATCCTTGATGCAGGGCTTTGTATGCCAGTGCCCTCCCCCCAGATGACTCCCACAAATGCCCTCATGGATTTCTCGCAGGATGTAATCAGCTTTCGTGGGGCCAACGCACCTGAGGACCATGTATGAGGACCTTCAATAGAGCCATCCATCCATTATCAAAAACTTAGGAGCTCGTCGCTTGAGCAGTCTGGCTTCAGCAGGGTCCTCGGGGAGGGTGCTATCGGTGAGGTACTGGATGTAAGCATCCGTCCAAGAGGGCTCCTGCACGATCGGTAGGGCCTTCTCTGCGGCTTCGATACTCGGGACCTCTAGATGCTCCACATACGTTCTTCCCAAGGCCCCATCGGCCGAAGTAGCCAAACGGGACAGTGCATCAGCTCTAGCATTCTCTTTCGTGGAAATGTAACTAACACGGAAGTAAGCAAAAAGGGAGGCCTAGGATTGGACCTTACTTAGATTACAGGACATGGTGGGATCCCGGGCCTCGTACTCTCCCGCAACTTGCCCCAAGACAAGCTAGAGTCAGTGAAGGCTCTGAAGCGCCTTGCTTCAAGCTCCTCGGCCAGCTTCATTCCCGCTAGCAAGGCTTCATACTCCGCTTGGTTGTTGGTGGCGGGGAAATGGAAACAGAGAGCGTACTCCACCGCCTCTCCATAAGGGCTCGCGAGGATGAGTCCGGCTCCACTTCCTTGGGAGTTAAATGCATCGTCTACATGAAGGATTCAATCATCCTCTCCTACCTCTACCGCCACGGGGGACTCCAAGTGTGGTTCTTCCGGTTGCTCCTCAGCCCAGGTGCACTCGATTAGGAAGTTGGCTAACACCTGGGGCTTCATTGCTGACCTCGGCCAGATGGACTGGTCGAATTCTCCTAGCTTGATGGCCCACTTCATCAGTCGACTAGAGGTGTCAAGATGGGACAGGATCATCCGAAGGGGATGGTCCGTGAGCACCACAATTGGATGGGCTTGGAAATAAGGCATGAAACGTTGGGCGGAGACGATCAGAGCAAAGTTGATCTTTTCAGTTCTGTAATACCTGGTCTCCGCATCATGAAGCACCTTGCTGATGTAGTAAACTGGCCTCTACGTCCCGTCAGCGTCCATACGAACAAGCACGGAGTTGACGGCCTCAGAGGAGGCCGCAAGGTAGAGAAAAAGGTCCTCCCCGCCCTCGGCTTAGACATCAACGGTAGGGTGGATAAAAATTCCTTCAGCTTCTTGAAGGCTTTCTGACACTCTTTGTCTACTCGAAGCGTTGACCTTGCGAGCACCTTGAAGAAAGGCAGACACCTCTCTACTGATTTGGATAAGAAACGGCTCAAGGCTGCTATCCTTCCGGCCAGGTGCTGCACCTCCTTCTTGCTAGCTAGGGGCTTCATGTCAAGAATGGCTCGGATCTTATCGAGGTTTGCCTCAATCCCCCGCTACACCATAAAGCCCAGGAACTTGCCTGCTGTCACTCCGAAAGCGCATTTGCGGGGGTTCAGTCTCATCTGATACTGGCGGAGATTGCTGGAGGTCTCCGCAAGGTCAGCGACATAGTTAGAGGTACAGACACTCTTAGTTAGCATGTCATCCACGTACATTCCATGTTGCGCCCGATCTGGGCCTCAAAAACCTTGTTCATCAGCCTCTGATAAGTGGCTCCAGCATTCTTTAATCCAAACGGCATTACCTTGTAATAGTATATGCCCTTCTCGATCACAAATAAAGTAGCCTCCTCGTTTGCTGGGTCCATCTTGATTTGGTTGTATCCAAAGAAGGCATCCATAAAGCTGAGGGTCTTGATCGGATGTGGCGTCCACCAGCTGGTCAATCCAAGGCAACGGAAAGCTGTCCTTAGGGTACGCTTGTTGAGATCAATGAAGTCGACGCACATCCTCCAGCTCCCTAGCCTTGCGAACCATCACGACGTTGGCTAACCAATCAGGGTAGTGGACCTTCAGATGTGGCCAGCAGCCACCAGCTTGCAAACTTCCTCGTTAATGGCCTGCTGTCGGTCGGGGCGAAGCTTCTCTTTTTCTGCCGGATGGGCCGGCATCCTGGTTTGATGTTGAGCCGATGGGTAATTACCTCCTCGAGTATATCCGGCATGTCAGATGCTGACCATGCAAAGAAGTCGGAGTTGGCCCGCAGGAAAGCGAGAAGCTGCTGCGTGCCTCCTCCAGGAGCAGAGCTCCAATCTGGACCATCCTCGTCGGGTCCTCCCCCAGCGGAAGGCCAGCAGGTACTCGGTCAGTTCCCCTCTCCTCTCCAAGTCTCGAGGGTCGAGCGATTCTAGTGCTGGCGCAACCACCACCCCCTGCGGGCTGGGGGCCATGTGATAACAAAGTGGTACTAGGTCATGCTCTCCTCACATCTCCCCGACTCCTTCGCTGGTGGGAAACCTCACGAGTAGCCTCTTGATGGAGATGACAACATCCAAGAGGTTCAGGCCGGGTCTCCTAAGAATGACATTGTAGGCCAGGGGAACCCGGACAAGTAGGAAGTTCATGAAAACTGTGCTTTAACACGGTGGCGTCCCGACAGTGACAGGGAGAGTGATCTCCCCCTCAACCCTTACAGAATTTCCGGTGAAGCCCATTGGGCATGGTGATAGGCTGAAGGGAGTCAGGGGATAAATTCATTCGAACAAATGCATCGTAACTCAAAACATCAACCGAGCTCCCACTGTCGACTAAGATTCTTTTTACAGGTGCTTTGCGATCATCATGGACATGACGATGTTGTCATCGTTCTTGTTAACCACCCCCTCTAGGTCCCTTTTAGAAAAGGAAATTACATAATCTAGCCTCTCATCCCTCCGTGACCTCTTGGAAGCGTTGCCTTCCCCTCAAGAAATCATGGCCATAGTCTTCTCAGTCGGGGCGTTGTCGATGCTGACTTTAGGTGGCAGAGGTGCCGACGGGCCGGGCGCATCCGAGTTTCCCCTCTGAACAAACTTCTCCAGTGGCCACGCTGGATAAGGTCTTCAATCATCTTATTCAACTAGCGACAGTCTTTAGTGTCGTGGCCATGATCCCGATGGAAGCGGCAGTACAACTTTTTGTTGCGGGGGGGCCCTAGCTTCATCGAAGGAGGGCGCTGGAGATATGACTCGCCTTTGATCTCCATCAGGATGTGGGATATCGGGGCGAGTAGTGGGGTGAAGGGACCTTCCCTGGGAGCAAGTGTTGGGAGAAACAATCCCTGAGGCATGCATATTTTAAAATTTGATAACAATTATCAATGCGGAATTTTAAAGATTACATACTAATATATCTAACATACATCAAGATCATATCTTTGCCTTGTATATAGGATCGATTGATCCAAAATATGCATATAAATAAAAATATCAAGATCATATCTTGATCTTCAAGATGACTAGTCATACTACTTATCTTGAAGCCTGCCTTAAGATCTAGGGATCAAATCGCTTACCTTAAGAACAATAGGTAAATCCTTATTACTCTGCAGCCGTTCAATCGTTAGGCCTCTAGTATCCTCCACGCGAAGCCCCGAATGATCGGATTTCCAGGAGTGCTAGCTTGCGAAAAAAACAGCTTTGCTGATCTTGAATCCTCCCACTTGAATCTTCCTCTAAGATCCACCGCGCTTCCGCTAACACCAGAATCACCAGGATTTTTTTTATTCTAACCTTTTTAGAATTACAATCCACGACATATCGTGTATTGTTGTTCTATGTTTTTGGTGAGGAATGCCCTCTATTTATAGTCTCAATTTAGCCTTAACATTGAATTCTGACATTAAGAATTCCGTCGTTTGGTAAAAGCGAAGAGACGCGAAGGTGCGGCGCTTGGTTAATTTCGACGCTCGGCGAAAACCAAGGAGACGCGGCGTTTGGTTTAATTCCGACGTTCGTGAAAACCAAAGAGATGTGGCTAAATCCGACGTTCGGTGAAAACCAAAGAGTCATGGCTAAATCCGGTGAAAATTAATGTTAGGCATTAAATTCTACATGAGAATTTAATCTATCATGAGATGAGATTTTAGCCATCTCATCATATGAGATCCTTATGCGAGAGGTTTGGGTTCAGGTGATGGTTTAATCTGATCTGAATTTATTTGACTAAACCCATATAGATCATGGTCCAAGCTCAAATCAAATTTGGCTAGTTCTGAATCTATTTAAATCCAAATCAAGTCTAATTTCAAATCAATATTTGAAATTGACTAGTCTTTCTAATAGACTTAAACCAAATTGAATCTTATTCACTTGTACTTAACCCAATTGAGATAATTCAATCAATCAAATTGATTAATTAAATCATATACGATTCTCAATCGTTGATCAGTAAACAGATCATCCTAGGAAACTTCTATGCGTATGACTCTCTAAGTTCGAACCTAAGCCGGTAGCATCGAAACACTTTCTATACCAATCGATGTGCCCATCTAGCAATGGAACTCGACATCCGATAGGTCGAAGAGTTGCCGAGCAAACTCTAAGAACCCTAAGAAACAGTTACCGTATAATTCATCCTCTTGACCACAAATGCTAAGGATGGTTTAAGAGCCTGTCAACTCTAAATAGCAAATCCATGAAGTGATTTCAACTTTAGTGATCATGTGACTTTCACATGAGGTGCCTTGGCCAAGATCTTGCTAAATTGAAACACAAGCATTTCTCCTTTTAACGGATAGGTCAAATTCTATCTTGATTCACAACTAACTACCACAAGTACTTGACTGCACCCAGTAACCTTTCGTAGCTGGATTAGAAATCCAGGTGGTCCGGCACCTAAGTACAATGAGTTGCTTGTAAGCCACTGGTTGTGATCTTCAGGTCTGAAGGATACTTATACCTATATCTTCTCGGATTAACTCTTGACAGTAGAGTATCCGAAATGAGTCACGTTCGGTGAAATGTACTCCTACACTTCACCTGTATGTCATACTAGTATCTCTACACTCCTTGGTGAAGAGGACAACCAACAAATATGATATACAACGTCCTATAATTGATAGTACTATGGCCCTGTCATAGTATATCATTTGGTTGCGAACTCTTTTAAGGACCTTCAAAGATAAATCCTCCTTTATCGTGAAAGAAGATCCTGAGGGCTTCATTACAATCAGGAGTATTAAGAAGATGTTCTTGTAATGAATAAACTGCCAAATAACTTTTATTAATATATCAATTTATATACAATTTACATTGGCACAATCATCAAATGATTGGCTTTAGGATACAATTCCCAACAAACTCCGACTTAGCCTAAAGCTACTCATTGCAGTATCTAATACCCATCTTCAACTTATAGTTGTCAAACTCCTTGATGCTGAGTGCTTTAGTAAATGGGTCACCTAGGTTTTCCTTTCCATCAATCTTCTAAAGATTTATGTCACCTCGGTCTACAGTCTCTCGAATAAGATGAAACGGCGCAGTATGTGCTTGGTGCACTGATGTGCTCGTGGTTCCTTTGCTTGAGCTATGGCACCAGTGCTGTCACTGTACAACAGGACTGCTCCATCTATGGAAGGTGTCACTTCAAGCTCAGAGATGAACTTTCGCAGCCACACAGCTTCTTTCGCAGCATCTGATGCAGCGATGTACTTGCCTCGCACACCGAATCTGCCACTGTATGTTGCTTGGAACTTTTCCAGCAAACAACTCCACCATTCAGGATAAACACGAAACCCGATACACTTTTGCTATCATCATGATCTGATTGGAAATTGGAATCAGTATATCCAACAAGTTTCAAATCGAATTCTCTATAAACTAACCACTGGTCCTTAGTATTTCTCAAATACTTAAGGATTGTCTTAACAACTTGCCAGTGTTTTTCTCCTGGATCAGATTGGTATCTACTCACTACTCCTAGTGAGTATACTACATCTGGTCTTGTATGTCATGGTGTACATAATCGATCCCACTGCTAAAGCATATGGAATTCGACTCATACGTTCTCTTTCATTAGGAGTTATCAGACAATCCTTCTTAGAAAGATGAATTCCATGGCCTATAGGAAGATAGCCTTTCTTGGAATTCTCCATGCTAAACCTCTTTAGCACGGTGTCAATGTACGTAGATTGGGATAAACCAAGCATCCTTTTAGATCTATCTATATAGATCTTCATCCCTAGGATGTATGATGCTTCTCCCAGATCTTTCATGGAGAATTGTGATGATAACCATGTCTTTATTCCTTGTAATGCAGGGATATCATTCCCGATTAAGAGAATATCATCCACATATAATACAAGAAATACAATAACGGAATCGTTAGCCCATTTATAAATGCAAGGTTCTTTTTTATTCTTAATAAAGCCATAAGATTTGATCACTTTATCAAATCGTATGTTCCAACTCCTAGATGCTTGCTTAAGTCCATAAATAGACTTCTGTAGCCTGCACACTTTAGACTCGTCTTCAGATATAAAACCTTCAGGCTGTATCATATACACATTTCTTCTAAATCACCATTTAGAAAAGCGGTTTTAACATCCATCTGCCAAATCTCATAATGAAGTGTGCTGCTATAGCTAGCATAATCCGAATGGATTTCAGCATTGCCACAGGAGAAAACGTTTCGTTATAGTCAATACCATAACGTTGACGATACCCCTTAACAACCAGACGTGCTTTATAGGTCTCAACCTTTCCGTCTGCACCTCTTTTCCTCTTGAAAACCCACTTACACCTATGGGTTTTATCCCTTCGGGTGGGTCAACTAATGTCCATACATTATTGTCCTTCATGAGTCAAGTTCGGATTTCATGGCCTCAAGCCATTTATTAGAGTCAGTCCTTTGCATAGCATCCATATAGGTGATCGGATCCTCGTTGTTCTCATCGAGTTCAACAGGATCATCATTCTGGACCAAGAAACCTAAGTATCTGTCCGGTTGATGTGGTACTCTACCAGATCGCCTTAATGGTGCATCTAAAATGGGTTTTGAGTTTGATCTAATCAACTCAGATTCTAAGGGTTCACTGGTTTGTGTTGTTCATTCTACTTGATGAACTTCCTCAAGTTCAACATTAGAGTTATTTGTTCCTTCACTAAGGAACTCCTTTTCAAGAAAAACTGCTCTATTACTAATGAACAACTTTTGTTCTTCAGTATTGTAGAAGTAATATCCTTTGATCTCTTTCGGATAGCCGATAAAAAAAACATTTGTCAGATTTGGGTTCAAGTTTGTCTGATTTTGCACGTTTCACATAAGCCGGACACCCCCAGACTCTCAGATAGGTAATAACCGGTTTATCCATACCACATCTCATATGGAGTTTTAGAAACAGACTTACATGGAACCTTATTAAGAATATGACAAGCTGATTCTAATGCGTATCTCCAAAATGATATTGGCAAGCTCGCAAAACCCATCATGGACCGAACCATGTCTAACAGAGTTCGATTCCTTCTTTCCGACACACCGTTATGTTGCGGTGTTCCAGGAGGAGTCCATTGGGAGAAAATCTCATTCTCTCTTAAATATGTCACAAATTCATTGGAAAGGTATTCGCCTCCTCGATCTGATCAAAGGGTCTTAATACATTTTCTGTTTGTTTTTCTACTTCTTTATGATATAGTTTGAACATTTCAAACGACTCAGATTTATGTCTCATAAGATAGACATAACCGAACCTAGAAAGGTCATCTGTAAAAGTTACGAAGTAGTAATATCCACCTTTGGCACAAGTGCTCATTGGTCCATATACATCAGTATGTACTAGACTCAATAGCTCTTTGGCTCTTTCACCTTTTCCAGTAAAAGATGACTTGGTCATTTTACGAAGAAGACATGATTCACAGGTAGTTAATGATTCACAATTATCAACTCGAAGGATGCCCTCCTGAGTTAACCTGTTTAATCTGTTCTTATTGATATGACCTAGCCGATGGTGCCAAAGATAAATGTTTGTGACATCAGTTGTTCTAGGGCGCTTACTTGAATTGTACACTACATTCACAGGCCGTGATAATATATAAATGCCATTAGATAAATGCCCTGTCATTACAGTGACTCCATTCATAATGATATTCAAAGTAACATCTTTTATTGAAATTTCATAATTACTTTTGGCCAGAAGGCCTACAAAATTACGTTCAACAAGAACGTTGGGCAAAAATGACAATCATTTAGTATAATGACATTTCTATTAAAAATATTTCAAGAACTCCTAATGCCAGTACTGGAACTAATCTTCCATCGCCGACATTAAGGAATCTTTCATTGTCCTCAAATCTTCTGGTGACCTATAGTCCCTGCAATGAATTGCAAATGTTAAAAGGACTCCCGGTATCCAATACCCAGGTCTGATTATCATATACAGAAAAATTACAAGGTGTTATCATATAAATACCTTGTTGAGCAACATCTTGCTCCTTTTCTTCTTTGGCCTGTTTTGATCAAGTGTGGCAATGTAAAGAGGACAGTTCTCTTCCAGTTCCCTTGCATCTTGCAGTAAAAGCATTCAGCTTAACTTTTATCAACTTTCTTCTTCTGCATCTGACCCCTTATAGATGTCCTAGCATGTTGCACCTTTTTATTATTCTTTTTCTTCTTTCCTTTTCCAAAGGGTTTACGCCCTACCTTAGATCCTTCAACCACATTAACCAAACCCTTAGAGAGCTGGTTATCCTTCTCAAAGTTCTGTAACAACCCCAACAAACCGTGGTAGTTGACTGCAGGCTTTGTCATTCGAAAATGAGTAAGGAAAGGTCGTAATGATGGAGGCAAGGAATTCAGGATCGCATTTTTTTCCAACTGCTCATGTAAGGGAAAGCCGAGCTTGCTTAGAAGTTCTATCTTCTCGATCATGTACAATACATGATCAGTGACAAGAGATCCATCCCTCATTCGAGCATTGAAAATTGCACAACTAGTCTTGTGCCTTTCAACATCGTCGGGTGTACCAAAAAATTCATTCAATGCTTGAATGATTTCTTCTGGCTGAGCATTCTCGAATCGGCGACCGAATTCATCGTTCATTGCTGCTAGCATGATACAATGCACGCTAGTTATATCATTGAGCCACTTCTGATAAGTGTCTCTCTCAGAACTTTGGGTGTTTGCATCAGGTATCTTTGGTGCAGGATAATTCAAAATATATAGAATTCTCTCATGCTCAAGGACGATCTTAAGTTTTCTGAACCAGCTATTGAAATTGGAACCATTCAACTTGTCACTATCCAATAGGGACCTTAATGATAAATTAGTGGCCATGTTCTGCATAAGGAAAAACTAAAGTTTATTAGTATATAAATTGATTCATTCTAAAGACTTGGACTTTAGTCTAAAGATTCCCCCACTATTTTGTTCAAATTGAAAGCCTCTACACCCCAATTCGAAGAATTATTCTTAATTCTTTAGCGGGCACTAAGATCTACATAAACTACATAGAGGCCCAAGTGAAGCTTGGCTAACCCATATGCATCTAAGAGTAGGTTTAAAACCAATTGTTTCCCCAAACAATTCTTAGTATTCAGTTTTGCCCCATATACCTCTTCAGCAGGCATGAAGTGCCTCCACTGAAAGTTCTGGTTAGGTCCAACCATTAAATGATATAATCAGTGTAACCTATCAATAGACAACCAAGCCCGAGTGAAGCTCGGCTCACCTGACTGTTTATTTAATAGTTACGCTAACTTATCATATAATGAATGATAATTCCGATGGTTGACAAGCACCAGGCATGGAGTGCCTCCAATGATTATCAAGACATCAGACTAATTATCACCCACCATAATGGGAGGCTATGATCTAGTTATCATATAACTATTTCATTTTAAGGACCTAATAATTTTAGAGGATTTTAATAATATGAAGATAAATTGACTAATCAAGTTCTCCCACTGAATCTATGAAATCGATAGAATGAAATAAGATTAAGTCAGTTTAAGTGGCACCTAAATTAGTCAGACTGATTTCCTTATAGGCATGGGTCAACCCGAATCAGGTAAATGATCTGAATCATAAATGGTTCACCACATTGACCAGGTGAGTGAGATCGATGGGAGGGATATGCCATTAACTCGTTAAAGACGCATCAATACGAGTAGCTCCCAATTAAAAACCATTCGATCGTTGATCCTAGAGCAACTTGCCAACTCACCTTGACATCATATGGTTAACAATTTTGATTTGACCATCTAAGAGATTCATGCTCAACCACGGAGCCTAATCTACTTCCATTTGGTTTAATCAAAGAGAAGGACATGATCAACTACAACTATTGTTTGATTTAGAGCATTCTTAACCTAATCTAATTAGATTTGATCAATACTCTTACAGTCCAGTTGATTTAAACCTTAGGGTCTAACCCTTTATGGACCCGATTTAGCTAACCCAAAGGATTAAATATATTTCATGTTTACATGTCATATATTTCAATCAAGCATCATATGTATTATGTTACTACTCATAATTCCTATATTTAGATCATATCTAAAGAGATTATGAATTAACATTTGACATTCAAATTAGACTCTCATAAATATTTGTATGTTTCATAACATAGACATCATGCCATCATATATCATATCTATGTTTTATACTAAATGCAAATATCATGCTTTATATAACATCAACATGTATCAAATATAAAACATATTTTGAGAGTGTGTGTAATCAGTGTTTTGAAGCCAAAGATCAATTTAAATTATCATGGCAATATGTCACAGAATACCTCGTTGAATGGGTAATTTGGATTTTCAATCCATCCGAATAGACCTGAAATTTGTTTTAGCCTTGATTACACAATTAATAGGACATTAATTTACATGCAATAAATTAGATCAATACAAAACCATCGCTTTGATACCATTTGTAGGGAGAAACAATCCCCGAGGCATGCATATTTTAAAAATTTGATAACAATTATCAATTCGGAATTTTAAAGATTACATACTAATATATCTAACATGCATCAAGATCATATCATTGCCTTGTATATAGGATCGATTGATCCAAAATATGCATATAAATAAAAATATCAAGATCATATCTTGATCTTCAAGATGACTAGTCATACTACTTATCTTGAAGCATGCCTTAAGATCTAGGGATCAAATCGCTTACCTTAAGAACAGTAGGTAAATCCTTATTGCTCTGCAGTCGTTCAATCGTCCGGCCTCTAGTATCCTCCACGCGAAGCCCCAAATGATCGGATTTCCGGGAGTGCTAGCTCACGAAAAAAAATAGCTTTGCTGATCTTGAATCCTCCACTTGAATCTTCCTCTAAGATCCACCATGCTTCCGCTAACACCAGAATCACCAGGATTTTTTTTATTCTAACCTTTTTAGAATTACAATCCACGACATATCGTGTATTGTTGTTCTGTGTTTTCTGGTGAGGGAATGCCCTTTATTTATAGTCTCAATTTAGCCTTAACATTGAATTCTGACATTAAGAATTCCATCGTTTTGTAAAAGCGAAGAAACGCCGAAGGCGCGGCGCTTGGTTAATTCCGACGCTCGGCAAAAACCAAGGAGACGCGGCGTTTGGTTTAATTCCGATGTTCGGTGAAAACCAAAGAGACGTGGCTAATCCGACGTTCGGTGAAAACCAAAGAGTCATGGCTAAATCCGACGTTCAGTGAAAATTAATGTTAGGCATTAAATTCTATATGAGAATTTAATCTCTCATGAGATGAGATTTTAGCCATCTCATCATATGAGATCTTTATGCGAGAGATTTGGGTTCAGGTAATGGTTTAATCTGATCTGAATTTATTTAACTAAACCCACATAGATCATGGTCCAAGCCCAAATCAAATTTGGCTAGTTCTGAATCTATTTAAATCCAAATCAAGTCTAATTTCAAATCAATATTTGAAATAGACTAGTCTTTCTAATATACTTAAACCAAATTGAATCTTATTCACTTGTACTTAACCCAATTGAGATAATTCAATCAATCAAATTGATTAATTAAATCATATACGATTCTCAATCGTTGATCAGTAAACAGATCATCCTAGGAAACTTCTATGTGTGTGACTCTCTTGGTTCGAACCTAAGCCGGTAGCATAGAAACAACTTTCTATACCAATCAATGTGCCCATCTAGCAATGGAACCCGACGTCCGGATAGGTCGAAGAGTTACCGAGAAAACTCCAAGAATCCTAAGAAACAGTTACCGTATAATTCATCCTCTTGACCACAAATGCTAAGGATGGCTTAAGAGCCTGTCAACTCTTAATAGCAAATCCATAAGTGA
Source organism: Calamus simplicifolius (assembly GCA_900491605.1). Taxonomy (NCBI): domain Eukaryota; kingdom Viridiplantae; phylum Streptophyta; class Magnoliopsida; order Arecales; family Arecaceae; genus Calamus; species Calamus simplicifolius. The sequence goes on along the minus strand of UESW01004550.1, from coordinate 809,479 downwards.
TTTCAACTTTAGTGATCATGTGACTTTCACATGAAGTGCCTTGGCCAAGGTCTTGCTAAATTGAAACACAAGCATTTCTCCTTTTAACGGGATAGGTCAAATTCCATCTTGATCCACAACTGACTACCACAAGTACTTGACTGCACCCAATAACCTTTCGTAGCTGGATTAGAAATCCAGGTGGTCCGGCACCTAAGTACAATGAGTTGTTGTAAGCCACTGGTTGTGATCTTCAGGTCTGAAGGATACTTATACCTATATCTTCTCGGATTAACTCTTGATAGTAGAGTATCCGAAAATGAGTCACATTCGGTGAAATGTACTCCTACACTTCCACCTGTATGTCATACTAGTGTCTCTATACTCCTTGGTTAAGAGGACAATCAACAAATATGATATACAATATCCTATAATTGATAGTACTATGGCCCTGTCATAGTATATCATTTGGTCGCGAATTCTTTAAGGACCTTCAAAGATAAATCCTCCTTTATCGTGAAGGAAGATCCTGAGGGCTTCATTACAATCAAGAGTATTAAGAAGATGTTTTTGTAATGAATAAACTGCCAAATAAATTTTATTAATATATTAATTTATATATAATTTACATTAGCACAATCATCAAATGATTGGTTTTAGGATACAATTCCCAACAGCAAGAGCCCGTGGTCGGTTGTCTAGTCAGCGGGAAGGCTCAGGCCTCCTGGGATGGGCCTCAGTAGGCTCTAGACGGGTCTGCTTCTTACTGGAACTCCCATCCACCTCGCACCGTAAGGAGTCAGCCTCGTCGGCACAGATATACTTCTGCGCTCGGCTCAGCATTTCAGCGTAAGAACTGGGCAGCTTCTTATCGAGGGAGTAGGCAAAGCGGGAGGGGCGGAGCCCTCGCTTCAAGGCCAGAGTGGCCATAGAGTCCTTGAGGTTGTAAACCTCGAGAGCGGTTTCCTTGAATCGGGCAACGAAGTCCCTCAGCGACTCGTTGCTCTTCTACTGGACGGAGAATAAACTATCTGCCACTCGGGGAATCTTCCGGCATGTGTCAAAATGAGCCAGGAAGATCCTCTCCAGCTACCGGAAAGAGTTGATATTTTGCGGCGGCAAATGGGAGTATTAAGCTCGGGCCACCTTCCTCAGGGTGGCGGGGAAGGCGATGCAAAGCAAGGAATCAGTTGCCCCCTGGACCTGCATCAGGACCTTGTAGCTTTTCAGGTGGTCCAGGGGATCGGTGGTCCGGTCATATGGGTCTAGCTGATCGAGGCGGAACCGGGTAGAAATCAGTTCCTCCATGATACATCGGGACAGTGGTGGACGACTATCGTAATCCACTTCCGGTGGATTGGTGATTCTGCGGCTGAGCTCCTCCAATCGCTGGTTGTATTTATCTAGCCGGTGCTTGGTCCGGCGAGCTATCCGGCTATCAAAAGATCCCTCCCTTGAAGATTTTGAGGACAGAGAGGGGTGGCGGCGGTGCAAGCGGGTGCGCTCCATGTCCTTCTCATGCTGTCACTTAGGGGAAGTGCTGGCATGGCGAGAAGGAGATCGGGGCCTCTTAGAGGCTTCCCGGCGATGGTGTCTGGGCGAGGCGTGGTGGTGACAGACCTCCTGGGGGGGAGACCTCCCCCGAGAAGAATGCCCCGAGAAGAATGCTGGCTAGGTTGGACCACCCTCGGGATCGATGAGGGTGGTTCTGGCTGTCATTGTGCGACCGCCGGCTGCTGTTGCAGAACTTGGACCGCCGCCACCAAGGACTGGACTTGCATGGCGAGGGCGGCGATCCGATCATCTTGTTGTGGCGGTGGTGGAGTGGAAGTCCCGGCCTGGGGAGCAAGGGGGCTAACCTCTGATGCCTCAGCTCCCTGGCGATGCCCCCCGGCGAGACTGGTGGAGAACTCCTGCGCATGCGTCACCACCATTTTCTTGACTGCTCGGGGAAGAAAGATCTGTAGCTGACTGGTTCGAAGCTTTTTCTCTCCCCCTACCTGGCGCGCCAATCTGTTGCCGCTAAGTCACGTTCCTCCAACGCTATGAGACAGAGATCATATTTCTCGAAGAAGCTCCTGCAAAAAAGTCTTCGGAGACCGATTGCATCGGTGGGGACCCTCCGACGCTCAAGTAAGCGACTCGGGAACAGTGAAGAAAAAGAGCTAGTAGAAAGAGCTAGAGAGCTTGAGTTCCGATCCCTTACTCGTTGTGAGTGTGGGTTTTTATACATGTTCGAAGGTTTCCCTTTCCATTTCTAGAAGGTGGCTAATCTCGATGTATCGTTGTCTGATAGCGGACAGGTGGCCAGACTGATATGGACAGTTCGTAACCGGTACTGGGCATGTCAGAGGTGTCTTGCTCCATGAACCATCTGTAAGGCGTTGCGCTGTAGGTGATAGGTGGGTCTAGTCGTATTAGGCATGCATCGTTACAGATAGAGATCATGCATAATTGCATATGGTTAGTAGGCCACATGACAGCTATGGATGGTTAATGGATCACATGGTGATGTCAGGTAGTTTAAGATAGAGGGCATCTAAGGTCCAAGGTTAAGAGGATCCATATCTGAAGGACAAAAGAATAAAGTCTAAAATCAAAGAGACTTCGGGTCCAAGGCCGAAGCGAAGTTTCGTCAATTGCTTCCTTCGGCCACCAATACTATTAACTAAAGATCCGGCCACTCGCCCGCCTTGAAATGACGCCAGTCCTTGTTAAATTACATCAAGTCCGTATGCCATGGCACAGCATAATGTTTTTGGATCCAATTCATTCTTGATCAGAAGGATGTCAAGCTCTCAATCATTGGCCGTCGCTCCTGGTCAACTGAGAACAGGAGAGAATCTCATGGGATCGAAGGTGTACGGCATACAATAGCCTTTGATCCTACGTTGTGGCATGTCTTTCAACAAGACCCCATACTTTGCAAGGGTCGGATCGGAGTCACATGCCGTCATCGAGTCCCAGTCGTATTGTATCCTATCAGATCGCATGGCAGCGCGCAAACTTTCTCCGTCACACTTCCGACACGTGTCGCCACCTTAAGATCGAAAAAAAAAGGATGCTTGTCCACGGAATCCAAACGTCAGCGCGCGGTCTGGTGTTCGCCGTTGGGAAACGTCCACCGAATCCCAGGCCCGCGCTCCTGTCTCTTTCGTCAGTCGCCTGGCTCGCCACGTGTCTATCCCGTGAGCCAGCTTCAAATGGGGCCTATAGTACGGGTTTATTGGCGTGGAAGACTTACACGGGAGATCTCGAATAAAGTAAACTAGCCGGGAAATCGGAAGGTAAAACCGCTCACCCACCCCTCACTGCCCTTCTCTGCTGCAGCGAGCCGAACCCGGCTTCCCAATTGTTATTGGGGTGTAATTTGGACGGAATTCAATTCGAATCTAGCCTGTGAAATCCAATTTATAGCAGTACTTAAATTTTAATTTGCTTAATTCAAACCTAAAAGATTCAAATTGAACCCGAATCAATTTGTAACTTGAGCCGAGTTAGGATTGCAATTAATCCGAATCCGAAAAAATCCGAACCCACAAAGCCACAAGCAGCAGGCTTACTGATATTGTGGAAGTGATAATTTAGTCTTGTTTATTAGGTTTAAAGTATGTAGAGCTGACAATAGTTTTATGGAAGTAATGATTCTTAGTATGAACATTCCACCAGAATCTTCATTACTTTTAAAATGAGCAATATACCTTTAACCATTTCATTTTATCATGTAATATTGGTGGGCCAATCTAGTATCTTTATTTTTTTAATTATCTTCTTTGAGACATTTGTAACTTCTAATATGAAGTTTCTAAAATTTTATAAAAGCATCTGGAAAGAGGTGATGAGCAAAAAACTAAAACATCTAGGAAAGGGGTGATGAGTAAAAAATTAGAGAGCTTTGGATGGTGAATATGGTCTCGCTACTTGGAAAAGATCTCTTATACCAGACTTATATGGTTTTCTAATTAGCTCTATATATCGTCTTAATATTTTCTGCTTCCGAAGGATAAAGGTGATTTCATCAATGCATATGGTGGCTATTGAAATGTTATGCAATATTTGGATTACTTTGGATATGTTTTGGTTTAAGAATATACTTTTTTTTTTTTTGTTTAGTCTTACGTAAAAGATGTATATTTTTAAATATGTAATTTAAAATGTGAAGCTTGTTTGTTTTAAACTTTAGCTTGTTTGTACAATGTAAAGCTTATTTGTTTAAAACTTTAGCTTATTTGTATAATGTTAACCTTGTTTATTTCGGATTGTCTTTTTTTTTTTTTTCTATCAATCCGAATTTTAATTCGAAACTTAATTCAAACCTAATTTTTAAAAATAAAATTAAAATTAAAATTTTTTAAATAGGATTAAGATTAGAATTAATATTTTATATATAAAAAAATAGAGTTAAAGTTAAGGATTAAAAAATTTTGAACTTTCATCAGCCCAAGTTGCACCCATAATCGCAGGGCATGGACTCGAGTCGGGCCACCAACTACGCCCGGACCGTGGCTTCTCTTTCTACCTCGTACTTCAAGTCGCGGTATAGCGAAGCACCCTGGGTAGGAGAGTTCCAAGGAGAAGAGGGGAGGACGAGGCGACGGATATGGTGGGGATCTTCTCTCGATTCTCCGGCGGCCGGAGCCACCGGCGTGCGAAGAGCGCGATCGTAAGCGCGCCGAACCAAGAAAAAGTGTTTTTTATTTCCGTTTCTGTGGTCAATTGGGGACGACTCTGTGTAGTTTTCTTATGTTGGATAATTCCTGTCAGGATTTTGACCGAAGTTTTCAATCATTCAATCACAGTGGATTGCTTGGTGTTTTTAGTCGGGATTTATCTCGATTTTTTCGATGAGTTTGTGTTTTTTTTTCCTCTCTTATTCATTCGATTCTTTAGCCATTTTCCTTTCAAAAAGAATTCAAGTAGGAAAGAAACCAACATGGTTTTGTGGTTACTCGAGTACGCTGCCTTTTTTGGTGGCAGCCTGTGGGTCATTTGGGCCTTCCTTGTAACTATTGTCGTCTGTTTTAGATTTTTGGAAAATTCTTAATTTCTATGTCGATTGGAGTTATCTCAGCTATTGTGATGCCACTAGTATAGCCACTTGGGTAGTATTCCTTTTTGTTTCCCTTTTTCGGATTTTTACTATGTGTTAAGGTGTTTGTCATTTTTATAAATCCTAATAATAGGAGAGTTTTCCCCACTCCTACTACTGCGAGCGTTTACTTTTCTTTGGAACAAAATTATGGTAGTTTTATTTGATATTGATGACCTCTATTTTCTGTAATCTGCTTGACTAAGTTTTCTGCACTAATTTGCTGATTGTTTCTGGGAAAAAATGTCGATTGATCGGTACATACTCTTTTAGATTTAGTAGGTTCGGTATCTAAGTCATTAATCTCTCTTTTTTGTTGCTAAATTGTTAAAATTTTAAGTTCCTTGGGTTAATAGATATAACCTTTTATCAACTGTGACATTTCGTTAACGTCATTTTTCAGGAGGTTGGGGAAACGGTGGCACCTAATGCAGATGCACCATGTCCAACACCTCCCAGTGCTGCCCATGGGATCGAAGTAGCAGTTGAATTTAAGCCAGTTGAGCACCCAATTGAGCCTCTTAACAAGGACCAACCTGTTAGATGCCCAATACCAGAACCTTCGATACTTAATGTAAGTTTGCAGCCCTTCGCTGCTCTGTAATCATTCCCTCGTTCTCCCTTTGTTTAGTTCATGACATTTATTTCACATCAGCTATGTTTGGCTTTCCAGTCTGATGATGTTGGTTGTTGAAAAAGAAAAACAAATATTGACCAGGCAATTGAGTTTGGTGGTGTTAGCCATTCTATTCTTGTTGTCACACAATTAGATTTCATTATCCCTTGATTTTTCTAGCTTTTCTTCTCTCTCTCTCTCTCTCTCTCTCTCTCTCTCTCTCTCTCTCATATTAAAAGGACTGGAGCATGTAGAGATCTGGTTATTTGCAGGTGGCTCATATACAAATCGATGTCCAGTGTACCATCGTAACTACTAAAACATGCCTTCAGCGGCTTGTGTTGTTTATTATTTTTTTGCCTACCCTTGTTTAAAGATCATTAAATTTTAGCTGGTGTTGATGTCTACTTGTTTAAAGCATGTTGTTGATCAATATCACTGTTAGTGTACATTGGTGCATTTATTAGAAATCAACGACATGGCTGTAATTTTCTGGATACTGTCATGTATAAGATCAATGTGATTGCTTCTTTTGGATGTTATTTTTAGGATTTCTCAGCTTATGGATCTGTATTACATTCAGGTTGTTTTATTGGTGCTTCTATATACTTTGGTATCATATGGCAGCGACATCTGTTTTAAACTATTATACCCTAGTTATTTAAGGTTGTTTTATAAATCATTCTTTGCTTTCTTATGATCAATTGCTGCATCCTTAATTAAAATTCTACTTGATCCTTTGTCAAATTTTGTTTCTGAAGTCTGTAATCTTTTTCTACTTCCTTGTAATTCTGGCTTTGTTTCTTCAATAAACCTCATCTCACTTCTGGCAGTGAAGCATATGACTACAACAAAATATCCAAGTGTTCTGGAGTACACTTTCGAACCTCCTTCCTTTCTATAACTCATCCCCTAATCATCCCTATCTTTTGCTATGCTTGTCTTACCATCGACCAAAAAAAACCTAGTTAGATCATGATTTTTTGTTCTTTTGCTTCCTTGTGAAATTTAAAACAACAACTTGTAGTAGTGTCTGTATGGTGGTTATTTCCTTTTCTGAAGGCTCCTGTTTTCCTGCATTTATGGCCAGATTCATACAGGATCACATCATGTTTTCCAGAATACCATCCATCTGTCTTCACCTTGGATAAATGCATTACATGTTTTGTGGAATTCTTTTTCCTTTTGATTTAATAAGAGCAGGAAATTTTGGTCTCTTTCTTGTTAATTGTCCCTTTGCTTTTTTCTAGTGTATATGATTATTTTTGTAGTTACGGCATTATCTTATTTATTCACCAATTTACCTGTCTTTTAATGTGTATATTTGTTTGGCATTAGTTCAAGGAAGTCTATTGTTGTACAACACCAAATAATTTTGTGCAATACTGTATGTTTCATTTGAAAGCAGACCAATTTCTCCCAATATAAGCTTAAACATGTAGCATCAAATTAGGCTTCCCTTTTTTATTTAATGGACCTTAGAAACAGGGCATTTCAAACAAGATTTCAGATTTGAGTTTCACTATTGGTGATCAAGTGCTCCTCACCATGATTGCACAGAAGAATATACTAACATGGATGCTAAACTGGTAGTGAAAATCAACACTCCATTTTTAGCAATAATTATATCTTATTCATCCTGTACAAATAAATGCTAATCATTTCTCCCTGTCTAAATTTATGCCTCTTCATTTCATATACTAGAAAGTTATAATGTCAGATACTATCTTAGGGGAGATGCTGCTTACATGCTTTTGTAATCCTTGTGGACTGGCTCGTCAAGTTCCTGCATTGCATATCCCAAACACTTAGCCCATGCAAAGTCATCAGTGATTCCTTTAAAAATGTTCAAATCATAATATTTTCTGGGAAAGGTTGATATCCTGATCTCTGATATCTCACAGAAACGGTGACAAGCCTCAAAGCAATTTTCTCCAGTACCATGCTAAATATGGTCAGGATTCATGTTTTGTATTTTGGAATCACATTGAATTCAGTTTCCATTGAGCGTTTGAAGGACCTCAAAGCCCTCCAATTTGGTGGACAGTAATAGAAACAGGGATGGTGAAAGATTCTGTGTATCTATCAATTCAGCTGATGTGAAGACTTGCATGCTAAAAGCAGCCTTTTCATTATTAAGACTAGCATGAGATTTATAAATTAGATTTTCAAACTTGAACCCTTTTGCTAATCCAATAAAAGTTGAAAGTTCCCTGCATTCTTGATTTCCTGCTTAGCTTTTATGTTGTTATTGAATTTGCAATTTTCGTGATAGTGGACTAATTGTAGACTTGCTATCTTTGCCAAAAATGGATATAATTGATCTTATGTATGACCAATATCAGGATGGAAGAATATGGAAGGAGAGGATGTCTTCTGCAAGTGCAAGAGTGAGGACCAACTTACCCATTGTGAAGGAAGGATCACAACTTGATTCCGAAGCTGGTGGAAGGAAGCCCCACGCTGGCCTACCAAAACGGGCCATATTGCCATCCATGAGTGCCCCTGAACATAATATCATAGCTCTGCTGGAAGAATGCAATGCGGATGAAAATCCGGCTCTAGGTGGATGAACTTCCAAGCAATAAAACTTGGTACTTCTGTGTTCGCACTTTATCTCATTATTCTTGACATGTTATTTTATAGTTCCGCTTCCCTGATTATAACTTGTATTATGCTGGAAGATGAATGCATAGGAACTTATACACAGCTGCCTTGTTGAAGTTATTGAACACAGCGATATAGACTGCAAAAAATTTCCGTAATTCTCTGTTGGCCTGTGGTGGGAGCCTGTCTGTGTGTTCAGGCTAAATTCTGTGTTATCTGCTTGGAATGACAAGGCTAACTGATGATGTGGATTGTGTAAAATTAATAAGCTAATTCTCTTGGAAGTATTTTATTCGTAACAGGAGGCTTGCGTCTTTTATGCATCTTTTGTCTCTACTCTGCTAGTGGTCCGCCAAGTAACCGAAGCTGGTTCTCTTTTCCTTCTCACCTCAGTTCTCTTATGCTTCTCCATGCGTCTCGCATTTCGGATTGCCTCATCATCCCTATTTGCTACTTAATCACCAATAGCTGCATTCAAAATTCTCCATCTCATTATCTGAGTCCATATGTCAGGACAATGCTAGTATATTGTCAATACATTACAGATTGATTCAACATATCAAAGACTCGATATGTATCAATATTCAGTCTCGGTTCGATATGACTGCACCTACAATATGGCATGATATGGCTGCACCTACAATGATAAGATGGAAATAATGGCAATTCAGGTATGCAGTATCTCTCTCTCTCTCTCTCTCTCTCTCTCTGCGCGCTTGTGCATTTATAATTAGGGGTGCAACTTGGGCCGGGTTCAACCCAAACCCGGCCCGCCGAACCCAATTTACAACAGTGTTTAAACTCATGTTTGCCCAATCCGAACCCGAAAGACCTGGGTTTAACCCGATCCGATTTGCAATTGACCCGGGTTAGGGTTGACCGCAACCCGAACCCGAGGGTTACCCGAATGGGGGTAGCTTATCGGCACCAGATTTTTGGGGGCGTTGAAGGCGCCAATCGGATCGGACGATATGACCAACTTGAGGGCGAAGAGGGTAAGATCGTCGGTCGCAGGCAAGAAAAAGGACAAACATAAAGGCAGATCATCCGCACATTTCGTTTCACTTTTCGTCTTCTCCTCTTCTTTGTTTACGGCACCTCCTCCTCTTCTTTGTTTCAGGCAAGACTTTTTTTTTTTAATACAATGTTAAAGCCCCGAGTCTAACTTATGCGTTCGGCAAGGGATTTTATTTTTCGTCTTTGGGATCCATAATTCGGTGTTTATTTACTTTGAAAAAAGCATTTTGTTTTTTTGTTTTTTGTTTTTTTTTTTTCATCAACCCGAATTCTAATCCGAAACTCAATCCGAACCCGATTTTTAAAAATAGGGTTAGGGTTAAGGTTTTACAAATAAGGTTAGGGTTAGGGTTAGGGTTGACATTTTACAAATGGGGTTAGGGTTATGGTTGAGAAAAATTCGAGTTTCATGAGGTTGCACCCCTATTATAATAGGTTCCCATGTTTTGGAAGTATAGGCGTAAGTGTCTGTATATTGCTTTTAGGTTTGATGAAGTTTTTTACCTGACTCACAGAAAATTAGGCGTGGAAGTTTTGAGGAGAAAATTAACACCCGCATGTTTTTAGCTGGTAGATATCATGAGCTCGTATTGTTAAAAATGGTAGGTTAGAAGGTAGCACATGCGTGAGACACATGAACTACATTTACTTTGTTATTTTTCTGTTGCAGTTGCCCGGATTACTGGCCATGAGGTGGTGAAGCATTGTAAGTAGAGGCAAGGCATCTTAGGAATTCTCTCAAATGTCGTGTAGCAATGGCAAAGGTTTTCATTCATGCTTTTCTTAAGATTTCTAGCTGCTGGAGGCCATGAGCTCCTTTTGTTAGGGTGTAGAAGAAATACATGGGTGCGGAAGAAACACATCCGCCGGTCTTGCAGGGGGTATGCTGATCTCTTTCAGAAGAAATACATATATGATGGTTGAATGCTGCGAACAATCCAAGGATTAGGGCTAGTGTTTTAAATCGTTTTACGTTCTCCTTAATTTTTGGGAGCTGATATATGAATTTTATCCTTTTTTAGCTCTGGAAGACGGTAGCACCAGAAAAAAGAAATCAGATCTTCAAGGAGATAGCTATTAAAAATAGATTACATGCCGGTGAAGTTTTGGCAGAGGATGGACTGACTGCAATGTGATAGAATCATTGAAATCACATTGTTCTTGTGCAGTGTCCTTTTGTTATAGAGTGTGTGGATGAAAATGCCTGTTGTTTTTATACTGAAACCATTCACCATATTCTTCTACACTGTCCTTTTGCCAAAGTATATGGATGAAGATTAAAACAAATTCAGAGATCTTCCACTGATAGCAGTGTTAACAACTTGCTGGTGCTTATGCAGAAAAGGCAATAGCAAAATTTTCTTGCAGAACTACAACGCTCAAGTATAAGGGAGAGGAGTGGAGTTGGGATATTCAAAGGTTAACCCACCCGTGTGAGTGACGTATCCTATCCTGACATGCTTGCTAGTAAGAAGAATGAGCAAGATGATTTAAAGTTTATCAGTAGGTGAATGTAAAAAAATCATATAATTAGAATTTTGGATTTCTATGGCTGAATATATTGTTAGGATATACAAAGTTATGTTATTAAAGAATGTAATTTTGTGATGTCCATAGGTTTGTTTGTATTGTTCAGCAACTCTTTTAAGTTTTGGGATATTATTGCTTGTTATATTGAGGGCTCGAAGAAAATTTTGCTTCAATAATAAGGCTATTAGGAGAGTGAAATAACTTGTCATGATTGCTTTAATTAAAATAATGATTGGAATCAAATTGAAAAATAAAGGAGGATATAAATCTGCAACATGAAGATTTAAAATAATAAGAAAAAAAAGTTAGTGGTATTCTAAATATGATAAATATTTTTTATAAAAAAAGTATTGATGGTTAAAAAGATTAATTAGTGTGGCGTAACAAAAGCATGGTAAAATTAAGAGGGTATTTAGATTTATTTGAAAGTTGAAATTTCAAAGTTTGAGTTTTAGAATATTAAGGAATAATTATAATAAAGGATCAAGTGTAGATTGACTCTTATACTATAGAATAAGATATTTTTTTTATTTTATGAATTATAAATGATTGGACAAGCAATTAAGAAAAAATAGAATGAGATTTTTTTTATTTTGTGAATTGTAAATGATTTGAACAAACAGTTAGGAAAAAAAATATAAGAAAAAAAATTGCAAGATAAGAGTTTTGCAATAAGAGTAAGGGATTTTGTTGTTACTAAAGATAATCTCAATTGCGTAACTTGGTTGATTTCTAAAGAGGGATGTGAATTAATTGATGTAATGATTGTAAATAAAATATTTAGCTTGAGAGTTTGGTGAATTTTGAGAGCAAGATATTTTTGAGGAAGGAAGCATATCATGTTCATGTGACATAGGCTTATAGGGAAGGATAATATGTGCATGCAGCATAAGATCTACGAATACAAGGATCGGCTTCTTTGGCTTGCTAGCACCCCTTTCCCTTCGCTCCATATCAGTAGCAGGTGGGAGGGTGTATAACCTTTAAAGGATGTGACAGTCTTTCCCTCTATTTCTTCCTCCCCATCCCTCTCTGACGAACCCTAGCCCTGCTCTATCTCTCTCTCTTTCTTCCTTCCCTTTCCTTTCTCTCACGGATGGATCTACGAGCAAGGACGGCATGGACTGCCTTTGCCTGCACTTGAGACGGCCACTTGCCCTCTCAATTCGCTCTCTCTCCTTTCCTCTCTCCCTCCCTTACCCTCTCTCTTCCTCTCCCTACTCCCTCTCTCTCTCTCTCTCTCTCGAATAGATATGTGGAGCAGGGGTGGCATGATACCGCCCCTGCTCGTGCCAAAACCTCCCCTCACGATCTAACCACCATTATGACTCCCCACCCACCCCCCTCGATCTCCCTATTCCCTTCAACTCCTCTCTTTGCTGTAGCTTTCTCTCTTGTTTGTGGTCAGATGAGAGAAACCGCAACCTATGCCTCGGGCCACGACCATCGACACCCACCCATCATTGCCGCTCCTCTCTCTCCCTTCCCTCCCTCTCTTCTTCTTCCTTCTCTCTCCCTCTCTTTCTTCCCTCTCTCTGGATTGGACAGAAACTATGTTTGAAGTTTTTCTTACGAAGAAAAATAAATAAATAAATTCTTCCTCATTTTTATATTATTATTATTTTATTTTACTCTATTTTCTCTCTCTAACTCTTTTGTATTTCTTCTCTCTAATTCTCTAAAATTTTCTCTCCAATACTTCTCCATTTCTCTCTCTCTCTATTCTTTGTTTAACATATATTTTTTATTTTTAGTATTATGTTTTGATATGCAGTATAGTTCTAAGAGGCCTAAGCTAAGCCCCTCTCTCTCTCTCTCTAGCTACAAGGGTTTGACCTCTTTTTAATTAAATTAATAGGTTACATATAAATTAAGACCAGCATCAAGGTTGAAAAGCTAATTTTAAAATTAAAAAGTTAAAAATTAAGATTTATTTGTTTAAAAAATTGCAAGTGAGTCAATCATTAGGCTTTATTAATTAGAATCAATTTGGATATATATATATATATATATATATATATATATATAATGGGGCATTCCTTCGCTTTAAGATGGCATTATTGGTTTAGATTTTATTAAGTCATTAATTATTTTGTGTGTGTGTGTGTCTCTCTCTCTCTATATATATATATATATATATAAAGAGGCATTCCTGAGATTTAAGATGGCATTATTGATTTAGATTTTATTAAGTCATTAATTATTATATATTGGTTGCAAAAGTTAAGTCAGGATAAAAGAAATGAATTAAATCTTCTAAAAAAGTTTAGAAATTAGAAAATTTGAATTAGGCATTTAATTAATAGGAGTGCGGATTTTCAAGTGTTGATTATGCTAATTAATTTTAGGGTAACAGGTATATAAAATGGGCTTGCAGCTAAATTGTCATTTTGATTTTTGATCTAATAAGGTAAGAAATCTCGAATGATTTTAATATTATTACATGACCGTCCACTCAATTTTAAATATTTAAGATGTGTTATAAATTATTGAATTATAAAAAAATTGATTTCTCATTTAAAATGATGATGAGGAAACATAAAATGAGTTTAGTGCTTCTAGGCTTTGCCTAATGGCACATTGTGTACTATGGCAAGAGTGTTACCTAGTGACGCATTTCCTACTATGGCTAGAGTGTTGCATAACAACACCTTACATACTGTGACGAGAGTATAGCTTGGTGATGCCTCGTATATCATAGTAAGAGTATTGCTTAATGAGGCATTGTGTGCTGTAGTAAGAGTGTTGTCTATTGACGCATTGTGCATTGTGACGAAAGTATGGCTTAGGCCTTGCATACTATGATGAGAGTGTTGTTTAGTGACACAATGTATATTATGATGAGAGTATGATCTAGTAATGCCTTGCATACTATAGCCAAAGTGTTGCCTAGTAATGCACTATGTACTGTGGCAAGAGTATGGTCTAGTGACACTTTGGGTACTATGGAATGTTGCCCAGTGACATTGCATACTGTGATTGAAGTTGTCAGAGATAGTATGACACTTGTGTGGCTGGCCACTAGCGGGAATGTAGATGTAACTAGTCCAAATGCCAAGATGTTGGATCATGCACCTAAATAATTAATAATAAATTGAATTGTCATAGGTTAAGGATGTGAAATTTGGCATATATATAAATTATGCACCTAAACTTATTGCGGAATGGTATTATCATCTAGATTATGAAATTGAGTGATGCCATTATTTTAGATTATCAAAATTTAATATTGTGATATTACTATTAGGAGCTATGAAATTTTCATATGTGGCATTATTATCTTGATTATGTGATCACGAGTTATATGATAAAATATGAATATCATTGCCATGATACATTGATTAGATCTCTGCATCTAATTTTTAAAATATCCTACGTTGACATTGAAATTATTGATATTATAACTACTTTACTAAATCTACTTTTCAATGATTTTATAATTACTTATATACTATTACATGTTAGTGTGTATGGAAGAAAATTTCTTAATAATCTATTAGCTTACATCATTACTATTGTATTTTTTCAAAGCCACAGGATACCTAACTTCAGGATGTAGTCTTAGACTTTAGGTAAGAATGGTAGTCAATTTTGTATCCAATACCAAATGTGTTTAAACCTTATATTTTGGGAAAAAATAATTGTGAAAAGTTGTGTTTCGAAAGGCCTTGCATAATTTCTAGTGTTATGTCTTAAAGACTATGCGGTCGTATCACATGGCCAGCCTAGTGATGGGTTCGAGCCATGAAAGATATTTTATAAGATTTTAAAGCCAAAAAAAAAACACAAAAAACTTAAACTCTAGATCGCAATGGATGGTGATAAGGTCAATTCTCATTTGGATTTGATTATGATCTGTGTGTGTTTTTGCCTTATTTAGTTGTACAATTGGGTTTAATAAAAATAAAAATAATTTTTTTTAGATAAACTATATTTTTGACCCTCAAACTTAAAAGGAGTGTGTCCCTTTAATCCTCGAACTTCAAAAAGTTGCAAAATTATTCCTCAACTTTTTTTTTTGTTCAGTCCTTACCGTTAAAATAGGAAAACATCATTAGAAATTTGCTGACTTAGTTAGCTTACATGGCTGGTTGGCTTATGTGGACAAAAGTCGCATGACCATCCCCTCTCTCTCTGCCTTTCCTGCCTGATGGGGCCAATTGACCCCATGGGCTACAATGATCATATCTGGGCTTGGCCTCAGTAAGTTGGCCCATCCTCCTTGGCCTTAGCCCATCCTCCTCGGCCCCGGCAAGTCCTAGGCAGCCCCAGCAAGTCCTAGGCAACCTTCCTAGGCAACCTCGCTGCTCTACTCAACCTTCCTTGATGATGACTTTTGTTTCACTTGGCTCATTTCGGACTCAGCCAGCTCTATTTAAGAGTTTGAGAGCTTGAATCGAAGGAGAACAACAAAGGGAGAGAGAAATGAGAGGAGAACGAATGGCTCCACTCCTCTCTCTCTCTCTCTCTCTCTCTCTCTCTCTGACAATGGATGTAGGAAGTCTTCACGAGGAAAAAGAGCAAGATGGGAAAGGGAATCATGGCTCTATCTTTGACCCAATTCCCCTCTCTCTCTCTCTCTCCCTCTTTCTCTCTCTCTCTATATCTCAGAAGACGGGTTCCCAGCCACCATTTTGGGGGCAAGATGACCATCAGCCGAACTTAGGCATTCCTTCCCGACTTCTGGTTTTTTCCCGGGCTGCTTCCAACTGATGTCTTTGGGTGGTTTCGAACCCTCATAGAAGACATCCTCAACCCCGGATCTCTTCGTCTCGGCCCTGCTCACGATAGCAACAGGCCCGTCCATGACTCTGTTCCTAGCAGCAGCCAGTCCCGACTATTCTCAAGCTCCATGGCGGCTTCCAGCCCCCATGCCTTCGGCCACAGCTCCGTCCTGGCAGCTTCTAGCCACCTCTAACTTCTTCGAACGATCCCAGCCTCTTCTCTCAACACTAGGCGGCCCCAGTCTCCCTAGGCGGCCCCGCTTTTCCTAGGCAGCTCCGGTCTCCCTTGGCGGCCCCGGTCTTCTCGATCCGGCTCCTGACCATGGACGACTCTAAGGCCAATTCTTGGATCCATCTCCTGCCCCTAGTCATCATCTGAGCCCGATTCTCAGATCCATCTTCCTCCAACTCCGGACTCCATTTCATCAAGTCCCACACTCTTTGAACCTCCTTTGTCTTCGTTCCGGCCAGACTCAGCTCCTCCCATGGCCTCTGGCTCCGGCCTTCATCCTCGCCTCCAGTTGCCCAGGAACCAGACTCTATCTCTTGACCACCTTCGGCTCCTTCTCGGCCTTCCACGGACGTCCCCGGCTCCGAATCCCTTTGTCTCGATTGACGACTCCAAGGCTTCGGGCTGCCGACACCGACTTCATCCCGAGCTCCTAACACCATGCCATCCCGGCCTTCTAGCACCATATGCCGACTCGGTCCCTCAGCACCGTGCGGCCTGACTCCATGGCTCCCTGCTCCTGGCTCCGTCACGGCTGCAATCAATTCTCGCCTTGTCCCGGTTCTCTCCCGGTCTTCTTCGAGTCCAACGTCCTTCTCGAAGACTCCCTTTCTGAAGCCATGGCCATGACTCCTTCACTACATGGCTGCATGAATTCAACATGACCATGGACTCTTTCATGGGCATGCAGGCAAGACTCCAGCATCCTCAAGGAATTAACTCTTCATGTGTGTATAAAATAAGGAAGAGAGAGTCCTCCTCCAGAACCCTCTTCCCCCCCCCTCTTATCCCCTCTCGAGATAGGTCATAAACGTTTTCCTAGCCCAGCGTCCGCCAGTGGTTATTCATCGGTGATTAATAATAAAGGTATTCAGAAACTTGCTCATGAAGATAAGGATCTTTATGTTGATCTTGGTTATCCCAAGGGAATGTCAGGGTTAGTGGGAATGTCAGAGTCAGAGAAAAGGTATCTGGCCCTAAAACAGGAGCTCAGTATTTCCTTTTTCTAGATGAACGGCGATGTTCCAGTGTTTGTCTTATTCGAAACATTTAAAGCGTCATGATGCTTAATAATTCTCGATTTCTGTTTCGGACACGACAGCTCCTCGTGTTTAGTGCTTCTATACGAGAATTATTTCAAGATTGGGGCCGCCTACTAACCAGGACTAGTCCAGGACCTGGGGGCCGCCTAGGACTCCGCCCAGGACCTTAGGACTTGATGGGAGGACTGGGGGCCGCCTAGGACTAGGGGCCGTCCAGGACAGGACTAGCTACTAGGAGAACTAAGGACTCCGCATTAGGACTTGATTCAGGCATAAATGCTCTGATAGATGAGACTTTGGGGGCCGCCTAGGACTAGGGGGCCCCAGGACCTGGGGGCCGCCTAGGACTAGGGGCCGCCTAGGCTCTGGGGGCCGCCTAGGAGGGGGCCGCCAAGACACTGGGGGCCGCCTAGGACCGGGGACTTAGGACCTGGGGGCCAAGCAGACTCTGGGGGCGCCTAGGACCGGGGGCCATCCAGACTCCCGCCTAGGGCTAGGAGGCTTCCCAAGGACCTCAATTGGGGGCCGCCTAGGACCCAGACACTGGGGTCATCAGGACTCCATCAGGACTGGGGCCGCCCACTTTGGGGGCCGCCTAGGACCGGGGGCAGACACTGGGGGCCGCCTAGGATCTGGGGGCCGCCTAGGAAACTTGGTTCTTGAGTCTATCGTGTCCATCCCCATCTGGCAGTCGAGACTCCATACGGTCATCCACTCTAACGGCTGCAGATGATACAACCTACATGCCACTAAGACCCATCATCAGCTCTCATGCCCCAAGACTGGCAGAGCTTCCCAAGCAAGTTCACAGACTCCAAGAAGCCCAAGTCATCATCCATCATGACATTGGGTTGAGCTAATGGAAGCTTCCCAAGCAAGTCGACTCCAAGCATCAGGGTAACTAACTAATACACAATACTCCAAAATGCTCATACTTGCTCACAGAGAGCTTCTCTCTAAGCCTCTCTCTTCAGTTTTAGAAATTCATGTTTTGTTTTTGAGTGTATGCCACTTATGATAATTTATTGAAATTCTTTAGCTTTTTATGAAATGCTACATAAAGACCAGTAAAAATCTATGTGATTACCATAGGTACAACAAGGAGCAGTAAGCGAGTAGCATTCAAGTAATAGCGTGCTCTAATATATGAAATGTCATTCCTATTCTAGCTTGTTTTAGAATGTCTACCGGTTGTCGTTTCGTTTCCATGTGAAAGTTGGGTCTAGTGATTATTATATCGAATATGACTGGTGGCCTTGATGCTAGCTAGTTAAGTAATTTGTGTGTGTTGGCTTTGCTTTCTGCATTATGATATATGCATGAAATAAAATAGTATCTCGAATTAAATTGGTATCTCTATCTTAGAAGAATGATTTTAATTTATTTATTTATCTATTTTGAGAATAGTGAGGATGGTGCCATTCCACCGCTAGGAATTCTTATGGTCTGAGATCCATTGCTCATAGGATGAGGATTTTTCATTTTACACTGTAGTGACCTCCGATCTTCTACCCATCTAGGGGGTCCGCAATACAGCCATGTACTCTTAAACAAAGTATTAAGAAGACACAAGGCCTACCAAACTGAACGCATGCAAAATTCAAATACAAAAATTAAGATTCAAATATATCACTTTCCACATCAATTTTGTAACGCCCAAACCCACCCGCTAGACCAATTAACTTTGTTAGCGGGCCACCTGGCCCAAAAACTCGAGTGAAAGTCTATGGATAGCAAGTGGACTTGAGTTATAAGTATAACACCTCCATCTCCCATCCAATATGGGACTAAATATGAGGTATCACAATCTCTCCACCTTATAATGCGACGTCCTCGTCGCAAACTTATCAATTCTTTATCTTTTTTTTAATTGATTAATACATAATGAAAAAAAATATTTAACTATCCTCACTCTTAAAGACCATTAGTAAAGTTTTAACTTATCAAGATAAATGTCCTGCTCATCTACTCAACTCAACTCAACTCATCTAAGCCTTTTTCCAACTATATAGGGTTGGTTACATGAATCTACCTCCTCCACTCTACCCTAGATTCATATTTTAAGGATTCTAATGGAGTTTTACGCTAGCTGTCAGCTACCTAATCAACCCTTCTTTACTCGGGCTTGGAACCAATCTTGGCGAAGTTAAATGTCCTGCTCATCTGCAATGCAAAAAAAAAAAAAAAAAA
>UESW01004550.1:690373-787090 GCA_900491605.1 Calamus simplicifolius | reverse complement strand
TTCCTAAGGATCTAATGGCACCTAAGAGGAGAGGATCAGTGCTTGGAGTGCCCGTGGCAACCGGAAAACGATCGGCGAGACGACCCGTGCGCGAGCCGTCTCCGAGTGATTCCTCTTCAACTGCTTCGGACAATCCAGACCCTTCATCTCCTCAGGTAGATACCCTAGCAGGGAGAGTGATAACAATGGGTAGGAAAGTTGATTTCGAGTTCTTTCAATCCGAGGGCTTCTCTATTGGGAATCAAATCAAGGAACTAGGCTGGGATAAAGTGTGTTCTCTAGATGTTCCTACATATCCAGCCTTGTCAAGGAATTCTATTTCAATCTGTCGAGAGGTGATGGTGGAATCGTGAGCTCAGTCAGAGGTAAAAGGATCCATCTCACTTTTCAGAAATTAGGAAACCTCCTTAGCATTCCCATTACTGGATTAGTTGCCGACATCCACAGTGAGAGGTCAGCCGCTCTATCGAGGATGTTAGGGAGAGAAGTTACAGAATTTGAGGAGATTAGGGCTAACCAACTGCCCTTGGAATTAAGATTACTTCACAATATTTGCAGTAGAATATTATTTCCAAAAATCGATCGATTTGAGTATATCTCCGAGCGAGACATTGTTGTGATGGACAGTGTGTTGACCAGTCAACCCATAAATTTAGCTGCAATGATGATATTTTATATGGCTGAGGCTGGAGGGAAAAGAAGATCATCCTTACCCTACGGCATGGTGCTAACTATGGTTTTCAGGAGCCAAGGTGTTGTGATATTAGACAATGAACCTTCTAAGAATCTCAGGCATACTGATTACTACAGTTTGGCCACCTTGCATCGGATGGATTTGTTAAGGTCAACGGGCAATGGGAAAGGAAAGGCAGCTTGGATGAGAGAGCCCCTGAACCTAGACCTTCTGCATCTTTTGAGGCTGGACCATCTGTGAGGGTTCCCTCTCCGCAGCCTAGCAGTCCTGTTCCTGCCCCTGCACCCGCTCAAGTTCATGTTCAGTCATCCACTTCATCAGTTGGTTTTTCAGACCTTCAATTGGAGCAACTCAAATGTTTACTTGCTGCTCAGAAGGATGAATTGAAGACTGAGTTTGATAATAAGTTTATGAATCTTAAAGAAACCCTTTATTCCCTGGATGATCGCATTGGCAAAATAGAATCAACTCTTAGTTCATCTGCGGATTCCTTAAGTAATGATCTGAAAATATATTTGAAGAACTTAAAGATATCTGTGGAGATTCTGAGACCTACTCCAAATGCAATGCCGAGCTTCAAGATAAAATCATGACTGCTTGCTCTTTTGTTGATAGAAGGTTGAAAGAATTTGTAGCTACTCAAAGTGATGGAATGGGAAAGATTTTGGATCATTTAACAAGAATCATTAGAACCAATTTGTAATTTTCATGTAATGAAGTCAAAGTTTTTTTATGAGATATGTTGTTTGATGTATGTAATGAAAGTACAGTTTCCTTTTGTAATACTTGACCTTTGATGAAATGAAATTATCTTTATCTATCAATTTTATCTTTTGACTTAACTCTTCTTTATTTTTTTGTTGATTACAAAAAAGGGGGAGAAAGTTATGTCGTATATGCATTGATTAGTTATGCTTTGATTGGAGGGATTTGATTGAAGCTTATTTTATTGGTACCAAATTAGTTTGAATATGCATAAATAAGCTCATGTGACACTGATATAATAGTGAAAACTGATATAAATGAATTCTAAGTATCAAACATGTAAGCAAAAGGAGAGAACAATTATTCATTTGAACTTCATAGGGGGAGCTACCTTATTCAGGGGGAGCTTACTTGTGAGGATCACTTCCTTGAAAATTTTGATTTAAGAATCCTATGCATATACTCAATGTTTTTATAATCATCAAAAAGGGGGAGATTGTTGACCCAATTATTGATTTTGATGATTAATAAAGGAATTGAGTATATTTATTTGATTACTAATAGATTTGATAAGTGTTTCAGGGCTTAAAAATATTTGATTGATTTAAAGGCATTAAGAAACGTGTTTTGAATCAATTGCAAAATATAAGTTTCAAAGTTTCAGAACCTGGAGTCGACACCTAGGAATGCTGGAGCCGACCCCATGGCCAGTCAAATATTCTTCTGATTTTTGATACGGTCCGGAGCCGACACCTAGAGTTTCGGAGCCGACACCCAGAGTTTCGGAGTCGACACTTACAGTGTCTGGAGCCGACTCCGATGCGGGGACAGAACGCTTGATTTTTGACTACCTTGGAGCCGACACTTACAGTCTTTTGGAGCCGACACCTGAGCATGGCGAGCCGACACCTAACTTTTTGAGCCGACTCCTCGACGAACTCAGAACTTTCTATTTTTGGATAAACGACTTGGAGCCGACACCTGAAAAGTTGGAGCCGACTCCAACCTATCTGGAACGAAATTTTAAAATGCCAGATCAGCTCTAACGGTAATATTTTCTTTTTACCTAACTTCTAACGGATATATTTTGTTTGGAAAAACTTTCCAGGTACATTCCAACGGCTAGTTTTCTCACCAAAAATGGATTAAAGGAAATCTATAAAAGGAAAGAACGTCCGTATATATATATATATATATATATATATATATATATATATATATATATATATATATATAACGAAGGAAAACGAAAAAAGAGAGTGCTTTCAAATCAAAAATCCGTGAAGTCTTGAGCCTGAAATCAGAGAGAAAAGAGTTCAAACTCAAATCCTTCCACTCCAAAAAGCTCAAAAAGAAATCCAAGGCGCTCATATTGAAAAATCGAGGATTCCCAAAATAGAAGAAAAAGCTCTGTTTTTCTACGTTTTCTCAACTTCTCATCTGCAACATTTGCAACGAATCAAAGCTGAGGCCTGATTCAACATCTCCAAAGAGAAGAGGAAAAGAAGAAAAGAAGAAAAGCTCAAATCCAATAATCTTCAAAACATGCTTTTCTAACCTTGCTTATTCATTTTGAATATTTGCTCATTTGAGGAGCTTTGTATTATTGAAAAACATTATTCTTTTTTGTTTGTGCTAGTTCTATCAAGGGGATTGAACTAGTGGAGGTAGTATACCTCGGGTCAAGCTAGATTAGCTTGAGTTTAGGGTTTTGTGCTGGTGAGTTCGATCGGTCATGACTGATCTCGGACCTCAGCGATCGGTCTGATCGCCGACGATCCGACGGTTGCGATTGATCCAAGCCATGATCCCGATCGGCCATGACCGATCTCGGACCATGGCGATCGGGATGATCGGCGATGATCCGATGGTTGTGATTGATCCAAGCCCTGATCCCGATCGGCAACGACCGATCTCAGACCGAGGCGATCGGTCCGATCGTCGACGATCCGACGGTTGTGATCGATCTAAGCTCTGATCAATCCCGGTCGACGATGAACGATCTCGGACCATCGCGATCGATCCGATCGGCGACGATCTGATGGTTGTGATCGATCCAATCCGTGATCTCGATCGGCCACGACCGATCCCAGACCATTGCAATCGGTCCGAGAATGCCGACGATCCGACGGTTGCGATCGATCCAAGTCCTGATCCCGATCGGCCACGACCAATCTTGGACCGTGGCGATCGGTCTGATCACCGATGATCCGACAGTTGTGATCGATCCAAGCCATGATCCCGATCGACCACGACCGACTCAGACCGTGGCGATCGGTTCGATCGGCGACGATTCGATGGTTGCGATCGATCCAAGCCCTAATCCTGATCGGCCACGATCGATCTCGGACCGTGGCGATCGGTCCGATCGCCGACGATCCAACGGTTGCGGTCGATCCAAGCCATGATCCCGATCGGCCACGATCGATCTTGGACCGTGGTGATCGGTCCAATCGGCGACGATCCAACGATTGCGATCGATCCAAGCCATGATCCCGATCGTCCATGACCGATCTCGGACCATGGCGATCGGATCGATCGGCAACGATCCGACGGTTGCCATCGATCCAAGCCATGATCCCGATCGGCCACGATCGATCTTGGACCGTTGCGATCGGTCCGAGATCGCTGACGATCCGACGGTTGCGATCGATCCAAGCCCTGATCCCGATCGGCCATGACCGATCTCGGACCGCGGCGATCGGTCCGATCGGCGACGATCCGACGGTTGCGATCGATCCAAGCCCTGATCCCGATCAGCCACGACCGATCTCGAACCGATCGCTATTTAACATAATTAATTTTTTAAAAAACATTACGATGCAAAGGGTTGCATCGTAATTTTTTAATATGATAATTATATTATATAAAAATTAATTTTATTTAAAATAACTATGATGCAACAAGTGCATCGCTAAATTAAAACATAATTTTTCTAATTTTCTGATTTATTGCATCGCTAATGCGTCGCTATTTAACATAATTAATTTTTTTAAAAATATTGCGACGCACTGAGTTGCATTGCAATATTTTTTTCTCATAATTATTTTATAAAAATTTATTTTATTTAAAATAATTGCAACATAATTAGTGCGTCGCTAAATTAAAAATAATTTTTCTAATTTTTTGGTTTATTGCGTCGTTAATGCGTCGCAATTTAATATAATTAAAATTTTTAAAAACATTGCGACGCACTGAGTTGCATCGCAATTATTTTTTCTCATATTTATACTTTATAAAAATTAATTTTATTTAAAATAATTACGATGCAGTTAGTGCGTCACTAAATTAAAAATATTTTTCTAATTTTTTGATTTATTGCATCGCTAATGCGTCGCTATTTAACATTTTTAATTTTTTTAAAAACATTGCGACGCACTGAGTTGCATCGCAATATTTTTTTCTCATATTTATATTTTATAAAAATTAATTTTATTTAAATTATTTACGATGCAATTGGTGCGTCGCTAAATTAAAAATATTTTTCTAATTTTTTAGTTTATTGCGTCGCTAATGCGTCGCTATTTAACATATTTAATTTTTTAAAAACATTGCGACGCACTGAGTTGCATCGCAATATTTTTTCTCATATTTATATTTTATAAAAAATTAATTTAAAAATATTGCGACGCATTATTTGCATCGCTAAATAAAAAAATTAATTTTTTATGATTTTCTGGTTTATTGAGTCGCTAATGCGTCGCTAATTGCGTCACAATGTTTTGTTGTCACAGAGGCGTCGCAAAGTGGTCGTAATTTAGCGACGCAATGATGCGTCGCTAAATTTGCGTCGCTATTTCAATATTTTCTTGTAGTGAGGGTTTTGTGCTGGTGAGCTCGGAAAATCGGCTGGGTTCGTTGTGATCCCTGGGAAACAACAAGTTTGAGTTGTGAGCTTGCAAAACAACTCGGCTGTAATCTAGTTGATTATAGTGTGGACCCAAGTGGATCTTGAGAGTGGATGTAGGTGTTGGATACACCGAGCCACTATAAAACCTTTGTGTTTGCCGTGCTTTGATTATCTCTTTCTCTATTTCCTTGGTTGTACTTAATATTCGCATTGCATTTCATCTATCTCCAAGCACATAGTTGTTAAAAGGTCAAAATTTTTAAAGAACCCAATTCACCCCCCCTCTTGGGTTGCCATCTGGGCCAACAGAGCCTACGTGGATGACATGCCGGGCGGTATGGCTCTGTTACGATGTAACGTTCTGAACGTGACGGCCATTTAAAGCGCTTCGCTTTTTTTAAAATTAGTGTTCAGACGAAAATGCCCTTTCCCTCCATTCTATCGCCATTTTACGTTGGATTTCATATGTGCAAGAAAAACTCTTTCTTTCCCTTGCTCTGGCTTTCAGCACGATCCTACGCCCTCGCTCTGAGAGTCCAGTCGAACGAAAATATTTCAGCTTCGAGGCTGGAATACCTGAGTCTTTGTACAAAAACTTTTGGATCGTCCGCGTAAAAAGTCCTTTCCACTTCTTTGTAAAGCTCCTTTATTACACCAACTATTTTTTCTCTTAGAGGTAGTTAATGCATGACCAAACCGTTTAATGCGCGAGTAACTTCCTTAAAACAACACAGTTATGACATTCTGGCAGTCATAACTGTTTAGAGTTTACTATTTTGTAAGCACAAATGTCATACTCTTTTAACTAGGATGTTATACCTCATGAACTGGGGTGTCGTCAAAGTGTTTCGGCCTATATTCCCCATTATTTCCTGTCCATATAGCTCTAGTGTCGTCATGCTCGGCCGAAAATCCTTCGTGACACCGCAGTTCAAACATCACGACACCCTAGCGACAACGCTACAACACCCATGCTTAAAACCTTACGACACCCAAGGAGGAATTCGGCCTAAAATCATTGGTGACACCGCAGTTGAAATGTTATGACACCCTAGCATTAACGCTACGACACCCATGCTTATAACCTTCGCGTTCTTCGTATGTTGCTTTCCGGGGTGTCGTAGCGTTTCTATGGGGTGTCTTTAAATGCTAAAGGGTGTGTCGTGCTTATAACTGATAGGTGAAATATTAAGACATCCAAGCGTCAACGCTACGACACCCCGTATGGAGAACAATCCCCGCGACACCCCGCTTTAACAGTCAGTCATTGGTGTCGTCGCCTTAAAGCTAGGGTGTCGTCAGATGAGAACTGGGGTGTCGTTAACAGCCTGAGTCAGTGATGTCGTCGTTCGCGACACCCCAGTTGAAACCTGACACACCCTAGCACCAATTCTACGATACCCGTGCTTATAACTGACCACGAAAAGAAGGCCCGCGACACCCAAGTTACAAACCAAAGACACCCGTTCACGCTTAGGAGAAAACTTTAGCACATCCCAGGATGAAATCGGTCGGAAAACAGTTACGACATCCAAGCTCCCTTATCCTTCGGTCTAGCAACAAACACAAAAGTCACTAAAATTTCTTTTATTCATCACACAAATAAAGACAAGAAGAAAGAAAAGAAAAAAGTACAGGAGCCCTCACTGGGGCTTGTCATTTTCTCCGGGCGCTGCCGAGCTCCCCCCACGCTGCGGGGCTAACTCGGCGATCTAGCGCTGGAGGGACGCTACTTGCCCCTCCAGCTGGCTGTTGGCCTGACGCAGGACCTCGATCTCTCTCATTGAAACGGCCAGGTATTGCTCGGCCGCCCTGTGGAGTCACTCTATTAGGGTCCCTGGTCAAGGACTTCAAAACATTCACCAACTCCTCCGCGCGATCCGCTCCAACACCACAATTGATCCTCCCAAACCGTTTCCAGTAACACACGAGCGTGGTAATTAGGATCTAACACACAAGAAATGAAGAATGCCTCACTGTTATTACGAAGAACGTGGTCTCAGGATTATTAGTCCTTCGAACCACCAGAACACAAGAACACTCGTACAAGGGTTATTAGCCCAAGCACGCCCAAACTTAAGAGGTTATCAGCCCCCAAGTTTACTGGCATAAACGTGCCTATGCCTGGCCAACATTCATAAGCTCTCTAAGCTTACAAAACACACTCCTCCCCTATTGCTCCTGAGGAGTGCTTATATAGGCATCCTCAGGAGCTTCCAAAATCCTACCAACCCAATCAAATCAAATCTAGATCAAATCTTCAAGATTCTAAGGAAACAATTCGAAACAATTCCTAGAATCAAGGAGATTTGATGATACATGCCTAAAACAACTTAACTGAAAAGGAAACTAATCTTCTAGAGTTTAGGAGAAACATCCTAAATCTAGAAGATATGATTTATTCAATCACTCCCCACAAGGAAATCAATCTCTGAAGATATCTCCATAATGCACTTGATCTCGCCGCCGTCCGCCGCCCTACACGGTGGCGCCGCCGCCATTCTCCTCCATGGGTGGTGATACTCCTCCGACTCCCCAGGCCATGCTCGTTACATCCCGCTCGGTCACCGCTAAGACTAGTGGTGCTCTATCATCGGAGGTGGCTGCTGTGGGTAGCCACTCTTGATCATCTGCTACTGGTTGGCTAGGCTGGTGGCCAAAGTCTTGCTGTGGCACTTTGTCAAGGCCAGTCTGGGTGCTGGCCCTGGGCTTGCCATGGCATGGCTGTGGTGCTTCGGCCGCGCGTGCTATGGGCATGTCAGGGGCGCCTATAAGCATCACTGGGGCCGCATCTCGCAACTTATCCTCCCCGTCGTGGCCGTATAGGCCATGGTCTTCGCTTGGGATCCTTTCATTCCCTCTTCCATTAAGTGTACCCTTGTCCTCAAGGGTAAATTATGGGAACCTTAAGGCTATGTCATCATAATCCTCCTAGGTTGCTTCCTCTCTAGGTAGCCCTCTCCATTGCACCAATATTCTCCATATCTTCCTTCTAATCCTCCCACGTGGCACCATTTTGTATTCAAGAATCGTTGCGGGCTGTAGTAGCATTCTACCTTCCTCATCGAAGGAAGGCAATTCCTCTACAATCAAGCTAGGATCCCCAACTCGTCTCTTGAGGAGAGACACATGAAACACTGGATGAAGTCTTGAAGTTGGTGGTAATTCCAGCCGATACGCAACTTCTCCGACATGGGCAGCCACTTTAAATGGCCCATAGTACCTTTTCTCTAGCTTGTAGCTTGCCTTTCTCTTCATTGTCTTTTGGCCATAGGGTTGAAGCTTCAAGTACACAAAGTCCCCGGGCTCAAACCCTTCTAGCCTTCTCCTTTATCATAATATTTCTTCATGCTCGATTGGGCCTTCTTAAGCTCCCTCTTTGCCTTGGCTAGTATCTCGTCTCTAGTGATCAAGGCTTCCTCCACTTTCGCATTCTTAGCCGTACCCCTCTCATAAGCCACCAAGGTAGGAGGCTTCCTTCCATACACCACTTCAAATGGGCTAAGTGTGATGGAAGAGTGGTATGTTGTATTATACCAATATTTCGCCCATGACATGTAGTCCATCCACCTTGCTTGCTCATCATGGCAATAGCATCTCAAGTATTGTTCCGATGTACGGTTGACCACCTCTGTTTGGCCATCGGTCTGCGGATGGTATGAAGAACTTGTCTTCATTTTGCTCCCTTGCAGTGCAAACACTTCCTTCCAAAAGGAGCTCATGAACACCCGATCCCGGTCCGTAACAATGGTTCTAGGGAAACCATGGAGCTTCACCACGTTGTCCACAAAGGCCTTAGCCACACTCTTCATTGTAAATGGATGCTTAAGGGGTATGAAGTGAGCATACTTACTTAAGCGATCCACGACCACCAAGATCACTTCGTACCCTTGACTTGCGGGCAAGCCCTCCACAAAATCCATGGACAAGTCTTCCCATATAGCTTCCGGTATGGGTAAGGGCTGCAAGAGACCGTAGGGGCCTTCGTATCATGTTTGGTCTTTTGACACACGTCACATTCCGCCACCCACTTCTTCACACTTCTCTTTAGGCCCTCCCAATAGAAGAAATGCTTGATCCTATATAGGTCCTAAGCCATCCCGAATGACCACCTTCTTTGCTATGGTGGAAGTGAGTGAGAATCTCCTTCCTCAGGTTTGGTACGTCGGGCACATAGACATAGGACTTGTAGTAGATAAGCCCATCACGCCATTTGAATCCGGTCACCCCATTACATGGACTCTCAAGCTTCTCTATGATCTCTTGAGACCTTGCATCCAACTCCACGGCCTCTCTAAGCTTGTCCCATATCCTCCATTCAGCTCCACTCAAGGCCATATGTTCAGCCTCATCTTCATACAAAGTCCACATCATTGGACTTCCCTCCTTCCTTGACAACGCATCAGCCACCTTATTCTCCTTGCCGGGCTGATATATAATGTCATACTCGAATCCCAGAAGCTTCACAAGAAACTTCTGTTGCTCTGGCGTCACGATCTTTTGTTCTAGCAAGTGTCTTAATGCTTGTTGATCGGTCACTATAGTGAACTTTCTTCCCAAGAGGTAAGGTCTCCACACCTTCACCGCATGCACAACCGCCAACATTTCTCTTGCATAAGTGCTCCATGCTTTCTTCATTGGCCCTAAGGCCTTGGAGATATAAGCTATGGGCCTCCTTTCTTGAGCTAGTACCGCCCCAATCCCTTCTCCACTTGCATCAGTATATACTTCAAATGGTTTCTTGAAGTCGGGCAAGGCCAAGACGGGTGTCTTGGTCATGGCTCTCTTCAAGTTCTCAAAAGCTCTCCTTCCATCTTCGGTCCACTCGAAGCCCTCCTTTTTTAGCATGGAGGTAAGTGGCTTGGCTATCAATCCATAGCCTTGCACGAACCTTCGATAGTAGCCCGTCAAACCAAGGAATCCTCGTAGAGCCGACACATCCTTGGGTAAGGGCCAATCCACCATAGCTTCCACCTTCCGCTGGTCCACTTTTACTCCTTGGCCCGATATGATGTGGCCAAGGTACTCCAGCTCTTCTTGCATAAAGGCGCATTTGGAAGCCTTGATGAAGAAGTGGTGCTCCTTCAAGATCATCAATACTCGCTCCAATTGCTCCAAGTGTTCCTCCACATTCTTCGAGTACACCAAGATGTCATCGAAGAATACTAATACAAACTTCCTCAAGAATGGCTTAAATATGCATTCATAGCCGCTTGGAAAGTTGAGGGGGCATTGCACAGCCCAAAAGGCATCACTAGGTACTCATAGTGGCCGGAATGAGTCCTAAATGCCGTCTTGTGGGTATCTTCCTCTTTCATCCGGATTTGATGGTATCCGGCCCTTAAATCCAGCTTGGTGAACACATGAGCCCCATGCAACTCATCAAGCATCTCGTCCACTGTTGGTATGGGAAATCTATCCCTCACTGTTGCCTCATTCAATGCTCGGTAGTCGGTGCAAAAATGCCAACTTCCATCCTTCTTCCTCACAAGCAACACCGGTGATGAAAAGGGACTAGTGCTTGGTCGAATCAAGCCACTAGCCAACATCTCCTCCACTTGTCTTTCGATCTCACCCTTTTGAAAGTGAGCATACCGGTATGGTGGCACATTCACCGGTTTGCTCGCATCTTTCAGCACAATGCGATGATCAAATTCCCTACTTGGTGGTAATGAAGTAGGTACCTCCAATACTTCCTTGTGTCTTTCTAAAACCGTCTTCACACCTTGGGGCAGCTCCTCATTTCCATCACTATGCTTCTCTTCTTGCCCTTCATCTCCTCGGTTTTGGCCCATCACTATGGCGAAGCAATGAGCCCCACCCTTGCATAGTTTTCAAACATATTGGCCTCGCAAGGCCTTGGCTCTTTTGATGCTAGAGCTGTCCACGTCCTCTTCTTCCCTCCAAGCTTGAACTCCATAGTCATCTTCTCATAGTCGGTGACGACCTTGCCAATGCCTCTTAGCCATGCATTGCCCAAGACAACATCTAGCCCCACCAATGAGAGTACGTGAAGATCAGCCGCTATACGGACGCCTTGGACATTCATCTTCACGGTTCGCACTACCATCTCGCACCTTAGCTTTTCCCGTTTGCCACCTTCACATCGAATGGCTCTACTTCTTCCCCATGCAATCCCACCTTAGAAAGGACGCGGGAATTGATGAAGTTGTGGGTAGACCCACTATCCACCAATAATGTCATTTCATGCTTGCCAACCCAAGCCATAAGTCGCATGGTTGAGGGCTTTTGTACGCCGGACATGGCATTGAGGCTCAACTCGGCTTCCTCACTTTCCTCATCGCTAGAGGACTCCTCATGCCCGTGCTCTTCCTCACTTGTCTCCCCCAATTGCTCCTCCTCTATCCCGATCATACACATGACCTTGGCTTTCTTGCATTGGTGATCACGGCTCCACTTTTCACCACATTTGAAGCATAAGCCCTTCTTTATGTACTCATCAAGCTCCTCACGACTAAGCTTCTTGACTTCCTTCCCTTTGCTCCTTGAATCTCCCGTAGTCCCCTCCTTTCCTTTCCAAGACCCCGTGGAATACAAGGGTTTATAAACCTTGTTAGCCACTTGGTCCTTGACGTGTCTTTTCTCGAAGTGATGACTTTCTTCAAGGATTTCAGCCATCCTCATTGCTTCTTGCAGCCTAGTGGGCTGCTTCAACTTGAGCTCCTTGGCAATCCATGGTTTTAGACCATCCACGAAAGTGCCGATAAGTGCCTCCTCAGACCAACCCCTCACCAAGGTTTGGAGTTGTCGAAATTCCTCCACATACGCATGCACCTTGCCATCTTGCTTGAGCTTAGCTAGCTGGCCATGATGGTTGATAATGGGCGAAGGCCCAAATTGCATAAGCAGCTCCCTCTCGAATGCCGTCCACCCGAGCCTTCTTCCTTCCTTCTCATATTGGGCCCGTATCCATCTCCACCATTTGCTTGCCTTCCCATCAAGGAAGAAACATGCTGTGGCCACTCTCTGTCCTTGGTACTTCATATATATGAAAATAGTGGTCCGCCTTATCGAGCCACTCATGAGGGTCACCACCATTGAACTTAGGGAAGTCAATTTTTGGTCTCCTTGGTCCTCGGTTGTTAAACCGATTTCCATCATCATCTTCATAGTCACCTCCACGGTAATGTGGCCTTCTAGGTCCTCGGTGGTTAAACCGATTTCCTTCATCTTCATCATGATAGTGGTGGTCTCTTCTCGGTCTCTCATGTCTTCTAGCATCTTCATGGATCCGGCCATAGGGCATTTCTTCCCCATACCGACTCCCACCGAATCTTTCCTCCGTCCTTGCATGGTTATCAACATCACGGTCAGACTCCTCCTCTCGCAGCCACCTTTCCACTACCTCGTGCTCATTCTCCACACGCCCGCCCAATCTAAGAGGTTGCCTTGGTCTAGGCTCTCCCCTTGTGGACTTAGAAATGTGAGTTTCCCTCCCATCAACGAGTTGCTCCTCTTCCACCCTTGGGGTTTGTCCGCGGTTGGCCCCATTCGCTCCTCCTCCAAGTCTTGCCAATATTGCTTGCAAGTCTCGTCTCATGCCTTCCACCGCCTTCATGTTCTCCTCCGTAGCATTAGTGACGGAAGTGATGGCTCCTTGCATGTGAGTCATGTTGGTGGTAGTCTCCGCCATCTGCTCCTTCATCCAAAGAGTGGATGACTCCAAAGCTTCAAAGCGGTCTCGGTTGGATGGAAAAGTACTTGATCCGGCCTCCATTGGAATATGGGCTGCAACAACAAGTCCAACCTTGGGTTCTCTCCAAAATGAAGATCGAACCCCCTCCCACGAAGAACTTTGCACGGACAACTTCCGACCTTGGGTTCTCTCCAGAAGAAGATCGAACCCCCACCTCAAATAATAACTCCAACAAGAACAAACAACTTCTAACTATAACAATCTCAACGAAGAGAATCAAAGTAAGGTTTGCTCGTGATTACCCCGCTTGAAGCGTAGAGATCTTCAAGCAACTCATCTCAATGAAAGCACCAATTTGTTAGGGTCCCCGGTCAAGGACTCCAAAACATTCACCAACTCCTCCGCGCGATCCGCTCCAACACCACAATCGATCCTCCCGAACCGTTTCCAGTAACACACGAGCGTGGTAATTAGGATCTAACACACAAGAAATGAAGAATGCCTCACTGTTATTACGAAGAACGTGGTCTCAGGATTATTAGTCCTTCGAACCACCAGAACACAAGAACACTCGTACAAGGGTTATTAGCCCAAGCACGCCCAAACTTAAGAGGTTATCAGCCCCCAAGTTTACTGGCATAAACGTGCCTATGCCTGGCCAACATTCATAAGCTCTCTAAGCTTACAAAACACACTCCTCCCCTATTGCTCCTGAGGAGTGCTTATATAGGCATCCTCAGGAGCTTCCAAAATCCTACCAACCCAATCAAATCAAATCTAGATCAAATCTTCAAGATTCTAAGGAAATAATTCGAAACAATTCCTAGAATCAAGGAGATTTGACGATACATGCCTAAAACAACTTAACTAAAAGGAAACTAATCTTCTAGAGTTTAGGAGAAACATCCTAAATCTAGAAGATATGATTTATTCAATCACTCCCCACAAGGAAATCAATCTCTGAAGATATCTCTATAATGCACTTGATCTTGCCGCCGTCCACCGCCCTACACGGTGGCGCCGCCGCCATTCTCCTCCATGGGTGGTGATACTCCTCCGACTCCCCAGGCCATGCTCGTTACATCCCGCTCGGTCACCGCTAAGACTGGTGGTGCTCCGTCGTCGGAGGTGGCTGCTGTGGGTAGCCACTCTTGATCATCTGCTACTGGTTGGCTAGGCTGGTGGCCAAAGTCTTGCTATGGCACTTTGTCAAGGCCAGTCTGGGTGCTGGCTCTGGGCTTGCCATGGCATGGCTGTGGTGCTTCGACCGCGCGCGCTATGGGCATGTCAGGGGCGCCTATAATCGTCATTGAAGCCGCATATCGCAACTTATCCTCCCCGTTGTGGCCATGTAGGCCATGGTCTTCGCTTGGGATCCTTTCACGCTCACTGTTTGTGAGCGATGATGCAAAGACCTCCGCATCGACGGTTACCGTTGTGCGATGGCTCACATGGGTGCCAGTCGATCGCCCCTCGCCTCTAGAAGCCACCTCAGTATCCAAAAATTTTGGAAGATCAGCTGAAAAGGTGATTAACGATCACATTCCCCCATCCATATTTAAGGTACTCCTGGCGGGTGTTTCGATTGCCCGAGCTACCAGCTCCGGTGCCCCTATCGTGGAAACTCGCCACGTGCCACCATCTTAGTGGGCAGTCAAAGGAAATGAATGAGTTTTGAACTAGGGTGCCGTGGGTTTCAATAAGATAAGAGTGAATGGCAGCAAACACCCAGGAGGAATTCGCCTCCCTCGTGAACAGAAACCATTAATGAAGAATGAAGAGACTGTGGGGAAGCCAAATACTACGACACCCTAGTACCAATGCTTCGATACCCGTGCTTAAAACTGATGAGGAAGAGAATCCCCGCGACACTCCTGGTAGAATTCGGCCGAAAATCCTTCGTGACACCCCAGTTGAAATCTCACGATACCCTAGCTTTAAGGCAACGACACCCGTGCTTACAAATGACCACGAAGAGAATCCCAGCAATACCCCTGGTGGAATTCGGCCGAAAATCCTTCGCGACACCCCAGTAGAAACGTCACGATACCTAGCCTTAAGGCGACGATACCCGTGCTTAAAACTGGCCACGGAGAGAATCCCAGCGACACCCCTGGTGGAATTCGGCCGAAAATCATTTGCGACACCCCAGTTGAAATCTCACGACACCCTAGCTTTAACGCGACGACACCCGTGCTTAAAACCGACCACGGAGAGAATCCCAGCGACACCCCTGGTGGAATTCGGCCGAAAATCATTCGCGACACCCCTGTTGAAATCTCATGACACCCTAGCTTTCAGGCAATGACACCCGTGCTTAAAACTGACCATGGAGAGAATCCTCGCGACACCCCCTGGTGGAATTCGCCGAAAATCATTCGCGACACCTCAGTTGAAATCTCACGACATCCTAGCTTTAAGGTGACGATACCCATTCTTAAAATTGACTACGGAGAGAATCCCAGCAACACCCCCTGGTGGAATTCGGCTGAAAATCATTCGCGACACCCCAGTTGAAATCTCACGACACCCTAGCTTTAAGGCAACGACACCCGTGCTTAAAACTGACCACGGAGAGAATCCCCGCGACACCCCCTGATGGAATTCGGCCGAAAATCATTCACGACACCCCAGTTGAAATCTCACGACACCTTAGCTTTAAGGCGACGACACCCGTGCTTAAAACTGACCACAGAGAGAATCCCCGTGACACCCCCTGGTGGAATTTGCCCGAAAATCCTTTGCGACACCCCAGTAGAAACCTCACGACACCGTAGCACCAATGCTACGACACCCATGCTTATAACTAACAACGGAGAGAATCCCCGCGACATCCCAGGTGGATTGGATTTCGGCCGAAAATCCTTCGCGATACCCCAGTTGAAACATCACGACACCGTAGCACCAATGCTACGACACCCGTGCTTATTGCTTTAAGGCGACGACCAACCCGCCTTAACAGTCAACACATGGTGTCGTCGCCTTAAAGCTAGGGTGTCGTCAGATGAGAACTGCGGTGTCGGTAACAGCATGAGTCGGGGATGGTGTCGTTAGGCCCTTCGTCAATGTGTTATTAATTGGTGTCGTAATTTTACAGCCCCCGGTGTCGTTTTTGTAAACTGGGGTGTCGTGACTTCTGAATTCAGATAATAGGTGTCGTATTGTTTTAACCTTCGTGTCCTAATCCTTTGTCAGGATATATTGACAACTAAATCTATGGATATCATTGTTCATGACTGTGTGCCTATATTTCCACAGACGATGCTGAAATTAAAGATCGGAAAGAAATCGATAACACTCCCGGCCGTGCACCTTCACCCGTCGCTCCAAATGCAGTGGATGATACTGTAGTTCCTCAAACTGGAATGGAATTCAATTCAGCAGATGATGTATATACGTTCTACAATGGATACGCGAAACGAGTTGGTTTTGGAATCACAACAGTGTGTAGCAGGGCCAACAACAAAAAACAACTTTGCTTCAAGCACCTGGCGTGTTGGAGGCAAGGAAAATCTAGAAAAATCAGAGAAGAGTATGAATCATAGGGATACTGGGAAAGTTGATTGTATGGCATCCATAAAAGCAAGACTGAATGCTACAAGTGGTAAGTGGATATTGGATGAGGTTTCTCTAGAACATAACCATGGGATGTCCATAACATCAACTGGTTATCTACGGTCGCATAGGAGGATCAGCACACCAGAGAAGGCAGAGATCAGCAATTTACATGCCGTGAATGTTCCGACAACTCAGATATACTCTGCCATAGCAAGGAGAAAAGGGGGCAGAAGACAATTGGATTTCACCGAGAAGGATGCTCGTAACTTCATTTGTCGCGAACGTCAGTCTAAGCTGAAAGAAGGAGATGCTCAGTCGATGGTAATTCATTTCACCGAAATGCAACTCAGAAATCCCAATTTCTTCTATACCTTAGACCTCAATGATAATGGTCATCTGAGGTCTGTCTTCTGGATTCATCCAAGGTCAAGATTGGCATGCACATACTTCGGTGATGTTCTAAGCTTTGACTCAACCTACTTGACAAACAGATATCAAATGCCTTTTTGTCCATTCGTCGGGGTCAACCATCATGGACAGTCCACCTTGCTTGGATGCGCATTGTTGTCTGATGAGAGTACTGAGACATATAAATGGGTTTTTCAAGCATGGCTGGATGCAAATGGTGGTCAAGCACCTATTGCCATAATAACTGACCAAGATAAGGCAATCGAGGCTGCTGTCAAAGAAGTTTTTCCTAACACACGACATCGATTTTGTCTTTGGCATATATTGAAGAAGATACCTGAAAAGATTGGCCACATTTGCACGGCAAATCCCAAGTTTATGGTTGATTTCGATGAGGCGATATATGATTCATTGACCATACAGTCATTCGAGGAAAGGTGGGCACATGTTATGGAGAAATATAAAGAATGCAAGTCTATAGATTGGTTCAATGTCCTTTACGAATGTCGGGATAAATGGGTCCCAGTTTACCTAAAGGATACATTCTTCGCAGGTTTGTATGTCATTGTCTTTGGTTCATGTTCGCGTTAAACGCTTTTTTTTGTTGACAAAATTTTGAACAGGGATGTCATCTTCACAAAGGAGCGAGGGCATTAATCACTTCTTCGATGGGTTTATAAATTCGAAGACAACACTAACGGAGTTCATAAGTAAGTACGAAGATGCCTTGGAAAAAAGATACGAGGCCGAAAATGAGGAAGATAATAGGACGTTGCAAACGATTGCTTTCCTAAAGACATCATCACCTTTTGAGAGACAAGCTGCAGGAAGGTATACAAGGCGCATTTTCAAAAAATTTCAGAATGAGATCCTTGAAATGGCTGCATCAAATACAAAATTGATCAAGGAAGCTGGCAACTGTTGTGTATATTCCGTAAAGTCGTATGAAAGGATTGAAGTCGATGGAATCGGCAAGGAGATGATCAAAGATTATATCGTGTCATACGATAGAAATATTGAGGATGTCCAATGCCAGTGCCGATCCTTTCAGTTCAAGGGGTACCTGTGTAGGCATGCCTTGTTGGTTCTTCATCAAAGTGACGTATTTCGTTTACCAGATAAATACTTCTTGAAGAGATGGTGCAAGGACATGAAATACCAATTCGACGAATTCGACTGCAATACTGAAGGTTATGATAAAAGCACACGAAAATCACGGTACGCAGTGACAATTTTTTAATTGAAATGTCTTATATATTTTTCGTTAATATTATGTTAATGATTGTAGATATAGTTTGCTGAGTCATCGGATGATGAAGCTCGCAGAGATAGCCTCCATGTCTGAAGATGCATTTAATGTAGTGATGGATGGTCTAACACCTATATTCAAAATTGCCGTGGATGCCAACTGCGCAGCTAAACCACGTACAGAGCTTGTAATTCAAGATCCTGAACAAATTAGGACGAAAGGTCGCCCGAGAGAGAACAGATTAAAGAGTGGAGTCGAGAAGAAGTCAAAAAGATCAAGGAAAAATCAGGTCAAGGAAAGAGCTGCTTCAAGCATCAGGCAGACTTGTTTGCAGTCAATTAATACCGAAGAGGACCTGGAGAGAATTGTACCGCCTTCCGAAGCTTTGATGGACGAATTTGATGCTTATGTATTGAGTCAACTTACACAGGAGCATATATAAAACACGGGTGTCGTAACTTTTGAACTAGGGTGCTTGGTCGCAAATGAAGTGCTTTCAAAATAGGGTGTCTATTTTAGTCAAATGAAGTGCTTTTAGCGCGACGACACCCCAGCTCTTGGCTAACGACTCCCTAGCTTCCGAAAGGCGAAACCTACGACATCCCAGTACTGACACCGAAGCTTTTAGCGCGATGACACCCCAGCTCTTGGCTAACGACTCCCTAGCTCTGCGCGCGACACCCGAAAGGCGAAACCTACGACATCCCAGTACTCGCGAAAGGACACCGAAGATTTTAGCGCGACGACACCCAGCTCTTGGCTAACGACTCCCTAGCTCTTGCGCGGCGACACCCGAAAGGGAAACCTACGACATCCCAGTACTCGCGAAAGGACACCGAAGCTTTTAGCGCGACGACACCCCAGCTCTTGGCTAACGACTCCCTAGCTCTGCGCGGCGACACCCGAAAGGCGAAACCTACGACATCCCAGTACTCGCGAACGACACCGAAGCTTTTAGCGCGACGACACCCCAGCTCTTGGCTAACGACTCCCTAGCTCTGCGCGGCGACACCCGAAAGGCGAAACCTACGACATCCCAGTACTCGCGAAAGGACACCGAAGCTTTTAGCGCGACACCCCAGCTCTTGGCTAACGACTCCCTAGCTCTGCGCGGCGACACCCGAAAGGGAAACCTACGACATCCCAGTACTCGCGACGACACCGAAGCTTTTAGCGCGACGACACCCCAGCTCTTGGCTAACGACTCCCTAGCTCTGCGCGGACACCCGAAAGGCAAAACCTACGACATCCCAGTACTCGCCGACACCGAAGCTTTTAGCGCGACGACACCCCAGCTCTTGGCTAACGACTCCCTAGCTCTGCGCGGCGACACCCGAAAGGCGAAACCTACGACATCCCAGTACTCGCGAAAGGACACCGAAGCTTTTAGCGCGACGACACCCCAGCTCTTGGCTAACGACTCCCTAGCTCTGCGCGGCGACACCCGAAAGGCAAAACCTACGACATCCCAGTACTCGCGCGACACCGAAGCTTTTAGCGCGACGACACCCCAGCTCTTGGCTAACGACTCCCTAGCTCTGCGCGGCGACACCCGAAAGGCGAAACCTACGACATCCCAGTACTCGCGACGACACCGAAGCTTTTAGCGCGATGACACCCCAGCTCTTGGCTAACGACTCCCTAGCTCGCGACACCCGAAAGGCGAAACCTACGACATCCCAGTACTCGCGGACACCGAAGATTTT
This sequence comes from Calamus simplicifolius, assembly GCA_900491605.1. Taxonomy (NCBI): domain Eukaryota; kingdom Viridiplantae; phylum Streptophyta; class Magnoliopsida; order Arecales; family Arecaceae; genus Calamus; species Calamus simplicifolius. The sequence goes on along the minus strand of UESW01004550.1, from coordinate 767,263 downwards.
AGCGCGACGACACCCCAGCTCTTGGCTAACGACTCCCTAGCTCTTGCGGCGACACCCGAAAGGCGAAACCTACGACATCCCAGTACTCGCGAAGGACACCGAAGCTTTTAGCGCGACGACACCCCAGCTCTTGGCTAACGACTCCTAGCTCTTCGCGGCGACACCCGAAAGGCGACATCCCAGTACTGACACCGAAGATTTTAGCGCGACGACACCCCAGCTCTTGGCTAACGACTCCTAGCTCTGCGCGGCGACACCCGAAAGGCGACATCCCACTACGACACACGACAAACGAATAAATCGAGGACACCCCTGCTCGCAATATAAAATTTGTGCATTTGCATTAAATATTAATCAGTGTTAATATGAATAAATTACATTCAATTTTCATTCAAAGAAGAATAAAAAATTAAGAACATTTTTCGACAATGTCGCTAATCTTTTTGTTCAGGCCCTCTCTCAATATCGTCGCAGCTAAGTGTCGCCGGTAATCTCTGACTTCCTCATCCGTGAAATCCATCTTCATATCAGGATTGTCCCGTCGAGCAAGACATTCCATGTATCTCAGACAGTATAGGCCGCAATCCAGCGATCCGGTCGGTTGGCTTGGGCAATCCGAAATCTCTTCCATCGGCCAAGTCATCGCTTCCTTCTTATCGCAGTAGATATGGAATATGTGGCCAAGAATTGTATGCCATTTCCTTGCATTGGCCTTGTACTTGGGGTTGCGTTTCATTGAATTCAGGTGCATGAACACCTTTCTTTCCATGTCGACAGCAACCAAATGCCAGTGCGAGTTATCAGAGTTTATTATGGTGAAAAGAAACCGGAATTGGGCCTTATCTTCATCCGATACATTGTCAAATATCGAGGCCCCTGATGTTCCAGCGAGTTCATGAGCAGGTGATGAGGAAGTCAGACACAGAGCGGATACGAAAACTGATGCAAATATGCACTTATGGTATCGGTCCGGATGCTCTGTCCAGTTGCGCATCAGAAACTCCTGGCCGGCATCAATTATCTGCCAATGCAATGTAAACCGATTAATATAATTCTAAAATCAACAACTAGAACAGGTTTCTTGATATACTTACATCATCTATTATCATTTCATTGTTAATGAGATCTTGAAGATTTTTCCTTGTTACAACGCCAGAAAACATATTGGTGTAGACGATCTCGTCGGTTAGTCGTTCGCTCAAAAAATTTTGAATAATAATTTGGTCATCTTCGACCGTTGTGTTGGGCTTTGACGTGCCCACTGTCTTCGCCGACTTTTTAGGACGGGTTGTCTCATAACATTCTCCGACGACCGTGGATGCCTTACGCTTCCTCGGCTCTTTTTTAACCCTCCTAACAAGCGAAGGCACTCCAACGATTTCTATGTCCATATTATCACCCTTTGGCGCAGGGGTGCCAAGTTTATTATCGGATATGGACTCATCTTTATTTTCATTCCCATGCTCTGTTTTATCATCCAATGAATCCCCCTCCAATCTCTTCTCCTCTGCTTTGCATTCCCCGTCTCAATTGGACACTCGGATGAATGGTCCTCCTCCATCTTCTTCTCCTCACTATTTCCATTACCAGGCTCGCGGAGGACCAACTCCAGGGAATGCACCTTCTCTGTTTTCTCGTCTCCCTTGTCCTCCTCATTTATTGCATTACTTTCCTTTCTGAGCAGTGAACTGAGGAGGCTCTCAGCAATGGACAGCCTGTGCCTGACATCGTCGAGTTGATCCTTAACGCACTCCAATTCAGTCCTCAACTCGGCACATCCTGCGCAGCTATCCGTTGGTTGAGGGGCGCAGGTATCTGTTGGTTGAGGGGATGCTACATTCTGCTGAGTGAGAAGCCAGCGCTCTTCTGCAATGGTACAGTAGCTCCCTCCATCTGCAACGCAAGATGATAACAAATTAATATTAAGTGAACATATTGACGCATTAAGTTGAAAAAATGGTCAGAGCAATGGAGCAATGTACTAGCTTACCAAGTCGTGAGGCTGCAAGTCGGCAACCCGAACCGATTGGATCTTCATTTGGTGGTCATACCACTTCAACAGCCGGGGCAGTTTATCAGGGTATGCTGGCTCTCGCATTGATGTATGCTCGAGGAACCACGCCTGAACATGATATTTTTTGGATATTAAATAATGTAATTATTAAAAAAAATTTACTAAGAACACTATTATGCGTCTCAATAATCCTTACCACCAGTGCTGCCGAGCATCCGAACAGGGTAGGCTGCCTCCTAACTTTTTTTGCATTCTTTGAGTGCACCGGCTCCTCGGAACGCAAGCAAGCAGCTATTTCTGGGAGAGCCAGAACAATCAACTCCTTCAGTGCCGAAGCCCAGTCGATGCTATCCAGTTGACTTAAGTCATCCAAGTGCTGGATGAGATACCGTGGACATCTCTGATTAGACTTTGGAGCCAAAAACATGGCCAACATGTATGCGATCCAAAGTCGGACGGTGTCCTCGACATCCTCCTGTACTTTAGATGATCGGAGTTGAAATATCAACTTCTCCAAACCTTCTTGGCGAAGATCTAAACCCTGGCCAAACCGTCTGAACAACCTTCCGTTGAACATTTGGCTGGACGTGTCGATCTTCTTCCCATGAGCTGGAAGTCCCAGAATGAGTGCGACTTCGTCGGCACTGAATAGAACTGGCTTTCCGCAAAAATGAACTCGTCGCCTCCATTGTGACATCTTATGATGTCTGCTAGCAGTCGCCCGTCGACTGTGAACGTCTGCATGTCGACGAAGGCACCAAATGGGGTCCTTCGAATCAGTTTTGTATGCCGTCTAGAGAACCCCATCCTCCAAACCTTCTGAACGTATACTGCCGGCCTGCAGCTATTCTTAAACAGCTGGGAAGCCTTCACTGGGGGGACTGGAACAATTTTATTGTCAACTGAAACAGGGGGTAAGACAGAAGACATACTTGTCATGAAATTTTAAGAGAGAATGTCATAATATTTTAATATAGTGATAAACATACCTGAAGGAGCCGCATCCTCATTCGAACGAAGAACCATGTCCTTGCATTGTTCCGCCATTTTCTCCGTCTGCTTCTTCTTTGTTCGCGGTCTTCGTCCACAAACGAAAGCACTCATCTCCATGAATGAAGTATACGGAAGAATGAACTATGGAACAAATTTAGGAGACCAGTGGCTTCTCGAGCAAGAGACGAAGGATGGCTTCTCGAGCAACAGACGAAGGATTCTAGGGTTTATGCCGACCTCAGAGAAATACGAAAGGACACCCGGATCGCCACGATCACATCACATGACCCGCGAACCCATAGGAACTGCCCACGTTTTGCAACTTTTCTCGAAAGATGGCATGGCTGAGTTACTAGGGTGTCGTCGAATTAGTACTAGGGTGACGTCAAATTCCCGCCTTGTTCAAGCATGGGTGTCGTCGCCTTAAAGCTAGGGTGTCGTGAGATTTCAACTGGGGTGTCGCGAAGGATTTTCGGCGAATTCGAACTAGGGTGTCGCGGGGATTCTCTCCGTGGTCAGTTTTAAGCAAGGGTGTCGTCTCCTAAAGCTAGGGTGTCGTGGATTTCAACTGGGGTGTCGCGAAGGATTTTCGGCCGAATTCGAACTAGGGTGTCGCTGGGATTCTCTCCGTGGTCAGTTTTAAGCACGGGTGTCGTTCCTTAGAGCTAGGGTGTCGTGAGATTTCAACTGGGGTGTCGCGAAGGATTTTCGGCCGAATTTGAACTAGGGTGTCGCGGGGATTCTCTCCGTGGTCAGTTTTAAGCAAGGGTGTCGTCCTTAAAGCTAGGGTGTCGTGAGATTTCAACTGGGGTGTCGCGAAGGATTTTTGGCCGAATTCGAACTAGGGTGTCGCTGGGATTCTCTCCGTGGTCAGTTTTAAGCACGGGTGTCGTCGCCTTAGAGCTAGGGTGTCGTGAGATTTCAACTGGGGTGTCGCGAAGGATTTTTGGCCGAATTCGAACTAGGGTGTCGCGGGGATTCTCTCCGTGGTCAGTTTTAAGCACGGGTGTCGTCGCCTTAGAGCTAGGGTGTCGTGAGATTTCAACTGGGGTGTCGCGAAGGATTTTCGGCCGAATTCGAACTAGGGTGTCGCGGGATTCTCTCTGTGTCATTTTAAGCAGGGTGTCGTCTCCTTAAAGCTAGGGTGTCGTGAGATTTCAACTGGGGTGTCGCGAAGGATTTTCGGCCGAATTCGAACTAGGGTGTCGCTGGGATTCTCTCCGTGGTCAGTTTTAAGCACGGGTGTCGTCGCCTTAAAGCTAGGGTGTCGTGAGATTTCAACTGGGGTGTCGCGATTGATTTTCGGCCGAATTCCACAGGGTGTCGCTGGGATTCTCTCCGTGGTCATTGTAAGCACGGGTGTCGTCGCCTTAAAGCTAGGGTGTCGTGAGATTTCAACTGGGGTGTCGCGAAGGATTTTTGGCCGAATTCGGCCAGGGGTGTCACTGGGATTCTCTCTGTGGTCAGTTTTAAGCACGGGTGTCGTCGCCTTAAAGCTAGGGTGTCGTGAGATTTCAACTGGGGTATCGTGAAGGATTTTTGGCCGAATTCCACAAGGGTGTCACGGATCAGTTTTAAGCACGGGTATCGCAGCATTGGTACTAGGGTGTCGCAGTATTTGGCTTCCTCACACTCTCTTCATTAATGGTTTCTGTTCACGAGGGGGGCGAATTCCTCCTAGGGTGTTTGCTGCCATTCGCTCTTATCATGTTGAAACCCACGACACCCTAGTTCAAAACCCAAGACACCCTAGTTCAAAACCCATGACACCCTAGTTCAAAACGTTAAGACAAATAGCATTAGTTCAAAACCCACGACACCCTTGCAGAAAAACCCATGACACCCTAGTTCAAAACCACGACACCATAGTTCAAAACGTTAAGACAAAGCATTAGTTGAAAACCCATGACACCCTAGTTGAAAACCCTATCGTCAAGCTCATAAACCACAACAACCTCATAACGAAAGAATGTTTCGTGCTACGGTCGACATTTCCTTTAGAAGTTTTTGTACAAAGACTCCAGTAGCCAGGTATTCCAGCCTCGAAACTGAAATATTTTCTTTCGATCGGACTCTCAGAGCGAGGGCGTAGGATCGTGCCGAAAGCCAGAGCGAGGGCGTATGATCGTGTCGAAAGCCAGAGCGAGGGGGAAGAAAGAGTTTTTCTTGCACAGATGAAATCCAACGTAAAATGACGATAGAATGGAGGGAAAGGGCATTTTTGTCTGAACGTTAATTTTAAAAAAAAGCGAAGCGCTTTAAATGACCGTCACGTTTAGAACGTTACATCATAGCAGGATCATACCGTTTGATATATTATTCATATAGGTTTTACATGGATCAATTAAAAAAGATGATGTAGTCTATATAGATCTTGCTGCTCTGGAGTTGATGTGCAAAAACTTTTTCATTATCTTTTTTGTGCAATTTAATTGGCCAATAAGCCCAAAGTTTCAGCATGTAGCCGGAGGAAAAGCGCTTACTGGTGGTGGTTGCTGACGCGATGATTCACTTCAGCGACCGTGCGGTCGGTCCGAATCCATTCATTCGCACCCCCTCTGGGCCCTCATTATTGCTAGGGCAACGTGGCATCGCAACCAGCCTCATGCTCTGGCCCATCCCATCTTCGACATCCTCGTAGTGTTATCCATAAAAAATACACATTCTAAATTGAAATATCTGAAAATTTAAAATAGCCGGTGTTTGATATATATTTAGAAACAACAAAAGGTAACACTAGAATAACAACATCATAATATATTCGCACAATTTAATATAATAATTAAATTGATTAAAATATCCCAATCAAATAAATTAGGCGTTGCATCATAGTAAAAGTCTAATAGTGATCATTATTTAAATTTCCCATGTGATGTAAGATGTTGCATCTAATCAATAGTAATTATATTTGATGAAAAATATTAATTTAATATTTTTAAGATATTAAGATATAATAATGTAATTTATTTATTTATTGGACGATAGAAATTAAATTATTTATTTATTGGACGATAGGAAGCTCCACGATACCTTTTCCCTCCATATAACCACCCTGTTCTTCTCAACGGATAAGCTCTCCAGCTACCTCTACTCCTCATTGCCCTTGAAATCAGAAAACTGATGGCGGCCTCCTGTGAACTTTTCTTATTACCCTTGGCCAAGAGACCCGCCTTCCCCTCCCTTCTCCCCTCTCGCCCGCATCTCCCAATGCCCGCCCGCCGCTCCTTCCCCTCTTGCTCCGCCGCGCTCCCTCTCCAACCACTGTCCGTGGCAGCGGGGCAGATCGACCCGGCCATCGCGGCCGTGAACCCGGCCCTCAGGTACGCGAATGTGCTCTTCTTCAAGTCGGGCTACAACGTCCAGATCATGGTGGATGAGAACGAGCCGGAGGAGGCCCTCCTGCGGCGGTTCCGGCGGGAGGTGTCGAAGGCCGGGGTAATCCAGGAGTGCAAGCGGCGGAGGTTTTTCGAGAACAAGCAGGAAGAGAAGAAGCGGAAGGCTCGTGAAGCGGGCGAAGGAATCGGAGGAGGTGATGATCCAACTCCCCCGTTTCCCTTTCAGTGGTATTATATGTGATTTTTTGGTAAAAGGAAGAAATTTTTAGTAGAACTGAAGACTGATCAAGGCAATGTACTCACTGGATTCTAGATTTATATTTCAATTGTTCGGAAACTGGGGTTTAGCGGGGGAAAATCAAACGTCGATGTTAATTTATAAAGCTTTCTTTTGAATCATGGAGGAATGCGTTGGCCACATGATGGGCACCTCTCCAATTCACCTAGCTCAATTCTAGTCTATATATGTCTTCAATTATCTCCCATTGTTTTATTGCTAGGTCCAGAATGACGAATTCGATTATGTAGTTGTATCTGTTAGTCATTGATTTCGTCTCCAGACTCAAAAATATCTATTTTCATTAAAATAAGTTTTTGTTCAAAAATGGAATCCACATTAATATTTCCAGATTTCTTTAGAAATGGCATCAATCTTTCAATAATGGTATGCAGTGTCTAGACCCTTCTGTGAAGTTTCATTTATTGCAAAGAAGTGGGCCTTCTTCAATGTAGTGTAAACTAAATGGAAGAAAGCATTTCCATTCATTTATAGGTTTTGGGGACAATCACTTTAATATAGAGAAAACAGATGTTGATCTGTGGCAGAAGATCAACAGTACTTGCTTGTTGGGCTTCAGCAACAAGATGAGGAAAGCTTCTCTGATGATTGTTTAGAGTACCTGGATGATGTATTATCAATTTGTGGTCTCTGTTGAGTATGTGCCCCATGAAAATTCTAGTCCTTGTGCTAGTTGGATGTAGAAGCCATGGTGCAGGTCTTAGTTTTTGTTTGGACAAAATAAACATATGGAGGTTCGTCCTTATATGTTGCAAGAAGATAACTATTACCTATTTAAGGATGAAGCTTTTAGAATGAGGATTCTTATAGAAAATTGACCAAAGAAACCTTGAAATGGAAACATCATGAATGGTAATACATGACCATTACACTAAATCCAAATGCAAGGATCTAATTTTTTATAGCAAACCAGCAAAAAAAGAATGCATGTAAAATGCAGGGAAATCTTGTTGGATAGTTATGATGCAATGGGTCTGAGTGAATATTAACTGAACATTGGATGGACAAAATAACATGGCTTTATTAAACGGTAAAGACTAATTAAGGTCATATATTATAGTGGTTATTCATTAAATAAAAAGAAAAGTCAGTTTGGAGGAAACAGAGACCCAAAATAAGAGTTGACTTGATATAATGCTTTGGACATATAGAAATCAAAGTTGAACTACCTGATAATAACCACTCTCCTCTCCTATTGGTTTGTTACAGACTGATATGTATTGATGCAGACTGTAAAATACTTATTATGCTTTTCCTCTCTTCATCATTTGAATTTATTATGTCCTCATTAAAGTGTAAAACCTGGTTTTGAAGACCAATCCTAGGATCAGTAACATTCATAATGAGAAATCATGATCTTCTTGAAATCAAAATGCAAAGATCTGTTTTCTGTTCTTAACGAGGAGAAATCAAACCATGATTACTCGATGCATGCCAACAGTTTATGTGCCTTTTTTGATTTGGGCTGTTTATGTTGTTATCTCGTATATCAAATTTTCTGAATTGTAGATGCACCCTAATGGTTCATGTATATTTTCGTTGTGTGCCATTTATGTGACCATAAAATAGAAAAATGAATTTCAAATGGAGATAATAATTGAATAAATGTATAGTACTGTCCAGAAGGGGAAAAAAGAGATGATATGAGTGGTATACTTATCTTAGAAATTGTTATATATCCATCAAGTGATGCTTCATCACCCTTGAACTTCATATGAATAATTCTTCATTTTGTATCCTAGTACTTAATATTCTCGATGGGCTATTACATTGTTTTTTCTCTCATATCCCAAGTTCCTAATACTTCATTATTACTTCTCTTAATATGGCAATCCAGACTTCTTACTTGTCTTAGTCGTTTAAACCACTTCTGTTAATACATAATCATGCTTGTGTTTTATGGTAGATAAAATTACGCACAGCATCATGTTAGACAACAGTCACAGCACCCATGCATGGTCATGGTTAGGAGTGCTAGATCTTATATATTAGTTTTTATCTAATCTTTTTCTTCATATAAATAATCCATAAACACTTGGAAATAAATTATAAATACTTTTAATTACAACTAGTGAACCCAGGATAGGATATCTGCGCATGTCAAAGCTGTGCTTTTTATGCTGGACTGCATGACACCATAATGCTATATGTTGGCATGATGAAGTGCGTGGTATGTGCAGTGCCAACTTATAACTGGCAGAGGTACAGCAAACAGTATATAAATACTTGTTTTATACAGAAAGATGGACATGGATGAAGATTCTACCTTCATTGTGCCATGTGGATTTAACCAGTCCCATCAACTAATGCATTGACAAACGGTGTTAAATAACTCAAAGTTCTTTATGGAAGAATTCCCAGTGGAGATTTAACTAATCATCAATTGTCTCAAAGCTTGGAATACAGCACTGCTATGGATCCTTGTGACCTATCATTCTAAACTCTTTGTTGCTTTTTGTAAACTGCCGGTCACAGGTGTATTAATCAAAGACATACCATATTTTATATAATTGATACAAATTTGTTTTTTAAGTTCATATAGTCTCAGTTGGAGTTATATTGATTTACTTCTCCTTGTGCCCTAGCATCTTTAACTGTTTGCTGCACCCATACTTTAGGAATATCAATTGCCATGACAAGAGCAAATCACTGACAACTCCTATTCTTTTCAGACGATCATGGGCAGATCCTCATCGTTGCCCTTCTCATCTTCATCATCACCATCAGCAGCAGCAGCTAGTGATGCTGCTGCTAAACAGACTGCAGATGACTTGGATGACAACTGGGATCTGCCAGAGGGTGACCTTCCTTACTGAGTAGTAAGCATGAATGCTCAGGATTTATTGATGCAATTTTGTATGAGCAATTAGCAGTTCTAATGAATTGTACAGATTGCTCTTCCTTTGATATCTGCACCTTCAGTGGAATGGACGGTGGTTCAAGTTATCAGGGGCCATGTCTAAGTTCCTATAAAATTTTTATGTGGTTCACTATTAAAAGTCGTTATAAATTGTACTCTGGACATTTATATTCTTTGCAGGTCATGTTTTCTAGTGGTTTTTTCTTTTCCTTTGAATTAGCAATTATAGCCTACTTGTCTTTAGGATTTGCAGTTGAAATTCATACTATCCTCATTTAGACTTGTTCTTTGTAGCACCATTCTATTCTGTGAAGTCCACCTAATTGCTTGAGGCTGGCATAAATCACGATTTAAATAATATATATGCAACTTGGACCTTAGATGCCCTTGTGGCAACAGGTGTGTTTGTTAAACCTACTGACTTTCAAATTTTTTGTTACAATTCACCAACTCTTTTTTGCATCTAAGTTTCTTCCATTTTATCCTCTTTAACTGGTTTCTCGCGACAATCTAGGAGAAGCTTTTTGGATTTCTGTTTGTTTAGATGAGCATAAACTGTTCAATCGAGAAGGTTGGCCTCCTTTACCCCTTAACCAGCTTTTTAGGTATAAGGTAAAATAATTTTCTTTTTCAAAAATGTCTTTGCTAGGTATTCAGCTCTGATTTAGATAGTTTAATAACTAGAGTTGATCATATGAGTGACGTTCCCAATCTCCCAAATCTTTGTGTAGTCATACATTAATTGATAAAGGACAGATTTAGTAACCAATGACAATTTGTTCAAGGATGTTGCTCTCTCTTTATTTTTTTCTATTGGCTGGGAGGCTGGCAGGTTGTCTGATTAGAAACCTCATTATCACTGGCATGACAGGAAGTTTGTTTATTTTCAATTTTGGTACTCAAATTTATTGGTGATGGGTTAGTCCAGGTGTAGATTAAGCCAGACGAGTTCTCCAGGGACATACCATGGTAAAATCCGCAATCGTATTGCCGGCTTTGGCCTAGAATATCGAATCTCATAAACAAAAAGTGAATTTCAAAGCTTATGAGTCGGCTGTACTTATATTGATTTCAACTTTTGTGAATGGAATTTTAATGCCAATTTACCATAAATGATAGAAAACCCAAAAAAGAAAATAAAAAAAAATCGACTTTGACTGCTGGTCCAATCGCCTAATTAGACCAAAAACTTATTAAAATATAATAAATAAATATAATTTAAATTTATTTAAAAAATACATGTTAGGTTAACAAATATTTTTTATTTTAAAATTTTTATTTAAAATTTATTTTGATCTTTAAATTTTTAGTTGTTACAATTTAATTCTTTGTATTAGAAGAATGTTGCATTCCAACGTGTTTAACAAAAATCAATTAAAATTTAAAAATATCTGATATGTATCATTATGTACTAATTAACATTATGGTATATTAATTATTTTATTATTTTAATTGAGCTTATGTAATAAAATATTTTTATTTTTAAAATATGAAGAATTAAATTATAATAATTAAAAGTTTAAAAATTCAAATAAATTTTAAGCGACAGACTCAAAGTATATTTTTCCCACATTTTATTATAATAGTTTTACCATCTAGCTATTGTATCAAGGGTCCATTCTGTTTGGATCCGTTCTCAATGGTAATGGTGCCTTCAGAGGCCCGAAGGAGACTCGGGCAAGTCCGAGTTTAATAACCATGCCTGCTAATCAAATGACCTGTATTTACGTCCGTCATCCGCCCAACGCCTTCCTCTATATTCTTAGATGATACCTTCCTCTATATTCTTAGATGTTATACGCACATGTTACTTCAATTATTGATGATGTATGGTATAATTATTATTACATTAATATTCATGCATACGACGAAAAGACTAGAATCCATCTTTGTACCTCGATAGGATCGACCCATCTTTATACCTCGAAAGGACCGAAGTAGTTTCTCTTTTGGCTCAAACGCCTTTGTTGTCTAGCACTATGCCAAGTTCTTGGCACGATAAACAACTCCAGTCATTCGAATTTCAAGCAATCCTTTTAAAACAGGAGCAATGAGCTAAACATAACCCTCTGATTGCAATCAACGAAAGTTCAAATATATGATTATTTGGAAGAATTTCAATCACATTGGTTCTCGATATCCTCAACAAGAAAATAAAGCCAAATATAGCTTAACGCCCATAAATAACCAAACCTCAAAGCACCAATCAGCTTCCTTGACCGTCGATTCTCGTAATTAATAGGATTCGAATCCTATCGGCCCTGTAACTAACCAGATTCGAATCATACCAGCTTTTCAATTTTCCAAGATAGGTCTAAGAAGCCAAGTAATAGCCCGCCATCATCCCAGCGGCCTATAAATACCTTGTTCTAAAGCCTCTTCAGGTATGTTCACTTTGAATTAAAAAAGCTCAAGCAGAGTCCTTAGCTCCTGAAAGATCATTCTTGAAAGACTCTTATGCAAGAGCTTTCTCTTCATATCTGTTTGCTGAGAATTGTCACTGACTTGAGCGTCGGAGGGTCTTCAGCAGGGGCCATCCCAATGCTTTGTGCGTGAAAACTGTCTTGCATGTTCATCCGAACCAAAGATCGCCATCCCGATCCAAACGCAGGCCGTACTCAAGTCGGAGAACGAATTTCATAGTAACAATCGGTATTTTTTATTTCAAAAAATTTATTGGCATTTTAAATAAATAAATAAATAAAATGGACTAAAAAGGAAGCAAGGAAAGAATTTTTTCTTCAGGTAAATAAATAAAGATAATTATAAATCAACCGGCATTCACGGTGACTTCAGCAAAACTTCGTTGCAAATAGCAGAAATAAAGGAAATGTCTGTGATACTGAAAACAAAACAAAACAAAAGCAAACCTCTTACAAGGATTTGGGACTCGGTCATTGGGAAAAAAAGCCGCCTCCAACCCCCGGCCACTCATTTTTCCAACGGCTCCGACAAACCAGAAGAACCTCTCCCCAGCCAACTAACTTCCCTTGCCTTCAACCCTTTTAAGTACCTTCCCTGCATCTTCTCCTCTTTAACTTTCCTCTCATCTCCGTCATCATCATCACCATCCAATCGTCGCAAAGTTACACGATGGCCTCCGTTCGCGCTTGCATCGTCTTTGCCATTCTCGGATGCTTGCTGCTCATGAGAACGGCTGAAGTTGATGCAGAGGACGCCCAGGCGAGCGCTGTGGGGCAGAGCAACAAGAACACTGGCCACCACTGCAATCCGGCCATCGAGACCTGCCGGCCCGGTGACCCCGACGCAGCTGATAACCAAGGAGAGGAGTCGGTACTAGAGGCGGCACCGTCCGACGACGATGAACCCGAGGGTTTGGGCATCGACGACACAACCGACATGCTTGATCAGGAATTGGTCGTCTTGGGTCACTGAGGATATAAAGTAATCCTTCATCTATAAAGCTTAGTAAAGTGCTGTGTCTTTTAATAACATCCCTCTACCCTTGAATTGCTTTTGTTGTTTCTGAGGGCCATTTGAAGCTATTGCACTTCAATTGTCAAGTATTTACTTTGGAAAATGTAAGTGAGATGAGATATGCGATCAACCAGCTAGCTCCCGCAGTTTAGGAAGCTAGCAATTAATTTCATGGGAGCTATGAAGCGTGCCTGCTGCACGTACCACTAAATGATCTGGATTCTTCCTTTTGGTCATAAAACTCTCTCTCCATGACGTCTCTTTTGATGTTTTCTAGTCATTAGATTTGGCTTTGGATGTGGTTTTCTGTTCCAGGTTTTATGGTTTATTATAGGCAGTCCTAGTTTGTCCACCAGTTTGGTGACCCCGTTGAATCTTTGAGTCTGACCTATCTTACTTTCAACTTCTCACTCAGATGAAACTTTTGGATGGGCTCTTTGCCGTCCTTTCTTCTTACCCTTCCATTAAAGAAAATGCTGAACAGGTTGTGGAAATCTAAAGCTGGTTGAGTTGTTTATATCCAACTCCAGAGAAGATGCTTTTTCTCATATTGAAACATTGTGATAGTAAATATGCGGGATGTACCATATAAATGATTAACATAGAGCGATGATTCAGATTTTAAGGTGCTTTACTTTTCGAAACGAGTAAGAATAAACTAAAAGAATATGCGAAAAGTAAAATAACTATCCGTAAAACACGATTCATTAAGTAATAAAGAAAATAGGATCCTAGGGTTGAAAAACCACTACTTAGAACATGCCATCTTTTCAACAAAATAGAACTTATAAGAAAAGATGGGTCTGATTACCAGGCAATAATGGTCTTCACCCTAAAAGATTAGATCACACAACTCCCGGGAAGGACGTTTGGAAGAAGAAGCTATGCTCCCACGGATGTCTCGACTTTCCTTCAGATGATTTTGGAGGCAAAGAGGATTTCATCTAAGGATCGTAGCATCTTGGCATCTTGGGACTGGGATGCTTAGAACATATGTTGGAATGGATATCTATTGGGCCTCTCACCCTCTTCCTCATGGAGTGTCATTGCTCAAGTGCCCAGAAAAATAGAAGAAGACTCTTTTCATTAATCATCAATTATTCTTTACAAGAGGAAGGGAGGGATTTTTATAATAAACCCTAACCCTTGAATTATATATAAAAAAAAAAGAAAATAAGGGCATCATATTGTTTCCAAATAAGGAGATAGACGACATCTTGAAACAAAGAAACGAGATCAGGAGATAACTTTCCTAAATAAGGAGATAGACGACATCTTAAAACAATAAAAAGAGATCAGAGGATAGCTTTCTCAAATAAGGAGATAGACGGCATCTTGAAACCAGGGGATGGCGCAATATCTTACTTTCCATAAGGAGTGAGCGATAAGTTACCTTCCATAGGAGGCTTATTTGCTTCCTTTTATGCTGAGATGACTTCATGAAAATTTTGGGATGATATGACTTCATAAAATCTTAGGATGCTCTAATTGAGTAGATGATGCCTACTTTGATTGGAATTCTACGTGAGGGCTTATTTGCTTTCTTTTATGGTATTGGATTTTAACTTCTTACACTTTGGCTCAATAAATCTTGATTTAACTCAAATAAAATTACTGGACTCATACTTGACTAAAATTACTGGACTCATATTAATAAAACTTGATTACATAACTTAAAGTCAAACTAACATAAAGTAAGAAATTCATAATGACTTTGAACTCAAATGAATTGATAGGAATCAAAAGTCTAACTACATCAATCAAAAATCTATAATAAGCTCAGTAATCTTTGTCTGATCTTGATGCCCGCACCAGTAAAATATATGCCCTTACTAGCACCATTCAAGACTTCTTCATTAATTCTTTGACCTTCCCTTCAAACCATCACACCCTTAGAAGAGATGCCACTAAATTGGTTTGCCTTAATTAAGTGTCGCAGCATGTGCTATACCCAATAGGGTGCCCTCGTCACTGGCTATCTGATTGTTAAATTATAGTTGGAATAAGGAAGTATAGCTCAGAAGAGAAGACGGTATAGGAAAAGGAGGGGGAAGAAAAAAGGAAAAAATTTAAGAGAGAATTTGTGACGGAGATTTTTGTCATATCTCAATTCGGAGTGCCACTGACCAATATTTAAAATTATTATAGTATTACTAATTAATCTTGCTTCCTTTGATGTTCAAGCAACTCTATCTTTTGGGCTTAAAAAAAAAAAAGGAAATCTTTGTACACCGTCCCCGGTGCAGCAAGTCCTACGTGAGCTGCACCGCTCTTCTGATTGGTCCACGTGGATCCTACGTGGCTGACATGCAGATGGTATGGCTCTGCTACGATGTTACGTTCTGATCGTGACGGCCATGAAAAGTGCTTCGCTTTTTTTTAAAATTAGTGTGCAGACGAAAATGCCCTTTCCCTCCAGCCTACTTCTACCGCCATTTTTTCTTGGATTTTATCTGTGCAAGAAAAACTCTTTCTTCCCCCTCGCTCTGGCTTTCGGATGCTAAGGAATCAGTCAAAGGTTTGAGCACGATTCTATGCCCTCGCTCTGAGAGTCCGGTCGAAAGAAAATATTCAGCTTCAAGGATGGAATACCTGGCTACTGAAGTCTTTGTACAAAAACTTCTGGAGAAAATATCATCCGCAACACGAAACATTCTTTCGTTATGAGGTTATTGTGGTTTATGAGCTTGACGATAAAAAACTCTTTCTGATTATAAAACATTCTTTCTGTGGATGATGGTGCCGTGGAGCGGGAGTCTGGGGTTGAGGTTGTGGTTTATGAGCTTGATGATGATTTCAGGATCTCCTACCAGATAAGATGGTGGGTAGAAGTAGGGTATCGAACTATGGTGTCGTGGGTTTTGAACTAGGGTGTCG
The DNA here is from genome assembly GCA_900491605.1 of Calamus simplicifolius. Taxonomy (NCBI): domain Eukaryota; kingdom Viridiplantae; phylum Streptophyta; class Magnoliopsida; order Arecales; family Arecaceae; genus Calamus; species Calamus simplicifolius. The sequence continues at coordinate 751,448 of UESW01004550.1, read as the reverse complement.
TGAGTTTTCAACTAGGGTGTCGTGGGTTTGGAACTAAAGCTTTAACTTTTTTTGCATGGGTATCATAGGTTTTGAACTAAGGTGTCATGGTTTTGTTTTGAACTAGGGTGTCGTGGGTTTTCAACTAGGGTGTCGCGGGTTTTGAACTAATGCTTTGTCTTAACGTTTTTTGAATGGGTGTCGTAGGTTTTGAACTAGGGTATCGTTGGTTTTGAACTAGGGTGTCGTGGGTTTTGAACTAATGCTTTGTCTTAACGTTTTCTGAATGGGTGTCGTAGGTTTTGAACCAAGGTGTCGTGAGTTTTGAACTAGGGTGTCGTGGGTTTTGAACTAATGCTTTGTCTTAATGTTTTCTGAATGGGTGTCGTAGGTTTTGAACTAGGGTGTCGTGGCTTTTGAACTAGGGTGTCGTGGGTTTTGAACTAGGTGTCGTGGGTTTTGAACTAATGCTTTGTCTTAACGTTTTCTGAATGGGTATCGTAGGTTTTGAACTAGGGTGTCATCGGTTTTGAACTAGGGTGTCATGGGTTTTGAACTAATACTTTGTCTTAACGTTTTCTGAATGGGTGTCATAGGTTTTGAACTAGGGTGTCGTGGGTTTTCAACTAGAGTGTCATGGGTTTTGAACTAGGGTGTGTGGGTTATGAACTAATGCTTTGTCTTAACGTTTTCTGAATGGGTGTCGTAGGTTTTGAACTAGGGTGTCGTCGGTTTTGAACTAGGGTGTCATCGGTTTTGAACTAATGCTTTGTCTTAACGTTTTCTGAATGGGTGTCGTAGGTTTTGAAATAGGGTGTCGTGGGTTTTCAACTAGGGTGTCGTGGGTTTTGAACTAATGCTTTATCTTAACGTGTTCTGAATGGGTGTCGTAGGTTTTGAACTAGGGTGTCGTGGGTTTTAACTAGGGTGTCATGGGTTTTGAACTAATTCTTTGTCTTAACGTTTTCTGAATGGTGTCATAGGTTTTGAACTAGGGTATCGTCGGTTTTGAACTAGGGTATCGTGGGTTTTGAACTAATGCTTTGTCTTAACGTTTTCTGAATGGGTGTCGTGGGTTTTGAACTAGGGTATCGTGGGTTTCAAACTAAGCCGAGCTCCCTTATCCTTCGGTCTCAACCGATGCTAACGGGACACTCATCATGCTTCGGCGAGTCTGAGCAATATACCGCACTCCGGCTAAAACTTATGAGTTCCACTTATCTCAGGGACGCTACACCTTAGCCTCGTCAAGATCACCAAAGACCCCCCAGGAGGATGGTCCGTTTGGTAAGGCTCACATGATAAGAGTGAATGACAGCTAACACAAAAGTTACTAAAATTTATTTTTATTCATCACACAAAAAAAAACAAGAAGAAAAGAAAAAAAAAAGTACAGGAGCCCTCACTGGGGCTTGTCATCTTCTTCGGGCGCTGTCGAGCTCCCCCCACGCTGCAGGGCTAACTCGGCAATCTTCCGCTGGAGGGATGCTACTTGCCCCTCCACCGGCTGTTGGCCCAACGTAGGAGCTCGATCTCTCTCATTGAAACGGCCAGGTATTGCTCGACTGCCTTTTAGAGTTGCTCGCGGTTTGCGAGCGACGACGCGAAGACCTCCGCATCGACGGTGACCGTTGTGCGGCAGCTCCCATGGGGGCCAGTCGATCACCCCTCGTCTCCAGAAGCCATCTCAGTATCCAAAAATTTTGGAAGATCAGCTGAAAAGGTGATTAACGATGGCATTCCCCATCCATATTTAAGCTACTCTTGGCGGGTGTTTCGATTGCCCGAGCCTTCAGCTCGCCTCTATCGTGGAAACTCGCCACGTGCCACCATCTCAGTGGGCGCTCACAGGAAACGAAAGGTTGCGCCCCCCTCGTGAACAAAACTATTACTGAAGAGAGTGTGAGGAAACCAAATACTGCGACACCCTAGTACCAATGCTTTGCGACACCCCAGTTGAAACCTCACGATACCCTAGCACCAATGCTACGATACTCGTGCTTAAAACTGGCCACGGAGAGAATCCCCCGACACCCCAGGAGGAATTCGCTCCCCTCATGAACAGAAACCATTATTGAAGAGAGTGTGGGGAAGCCAAATACTGCGACACCCTAGTACCAATGGTTCGCGACACCCCAGTTGAATTCGGTCAAAATCCTTCGTGACACCCAGTTGAAATCTCACAATACCCTAGCTTTAAGGCGACGACACATGTGCTTATAACTGACCACGGAGAGAATCCCCGCGACACCCAGGAGGAATTCGCCCCCCTCATGAACAGAAACCATTACTGAAGAGAGTGTGGGGAAGCCAAATACTGCGACACCCTAGTACCAATGCTTCGCGACACCCCATTGAATTCGGCCAAAAATCCTTCGTGACACCCCAGTTGAAATCTCACGACACTCTAGCACCAATGTTACGACACCCGTGCTTATAACTGACCACGGAGAGAATCCCCGCAACACCCGTTCTCGATACCCCAGTTAAAACTTTATAACACCCTTGTTATAAACTAATGACACCACTACGATATATTTGAACAAGACGGGAATTTTGACGTCACCCTAGTTGTAATTCGACGACACCCTAGTAACTCACTATGCCATCTTTTCGAGAAAAGTTGCAAAATATGGCCAGTTCCTACGGGTTTGCGTATCAGTGTGATGTGATCATGGCGATCCTGGTGTCCTTTCGTATTTCTCTAAGGTTGGCATAAAAAAATTTCTAAACCCTAGAGGTCCTTCGTTGTTGCTCGAGAAGCCATCCTTCGTTTCTTTCTCGAGAAGCCACTGGTGTCCTAAATTTCTTCCATAGTTCTTTCTTCTATCTACTTCATTCATGGAGATGAGTGCTTTCGTTTGTGGACGAAGACCGCGAACAAGGAAGAACCAGAAGGAGAAAATGGCGGAACAAAGCAAGGACATCGTTCTTCATTCGAATGAGGATGCGGCTCCTTCAGGTATGTTTATCCCTATGTTAAATATTATAACATCCTCTCTTAAAATTTCATGACACCCTAGTTACATACATAATGACACCCAGCTGACAAGTATGTCTTATGTCTTACCCCCTGTTTCAGTTGACATGAAAATTGTTCCAGTCCCCCCAGTGAAGGCTTCCCAGCTGTTTAAGAATAGTTGCAGGCCGGCCGTATACGTTCAGAAGGTTTGGAAGATGGGGTTCACTAGACGGCATACAAAACTTATTCGAAGGACCCCATTTGGTGCCTTCATCGACATGCAGACGTTCACAGTCGATGGGTGACTGCTAGCAGACATCATAAGATGTCACAATGGAGGCGACGAGTTCATTTTCTACGGAAAGCCAGTTTTATTCAGTGCCGACGAAGTCGTACTCATTCTGGGTCTTCCAGCTCATGGGAAGAAGATCACGTCCAGCCAATTGTTCAACGGAAGGTTGTTCAGACGTTTTGGCTAGGGTTTAGATCTTCGTCAAGAAGGTTTGGAGAAGTTAATATTTCAACTCCGATCATCTAAGGCACAGGAGGATGTCGAGGACACCGTCCGACTTTGGATCGTCTACATGTTGGCCATGTTTTTGGCTCCAAAGTCTAATCAGAGATGTCCACGGTATCTCATCCAACACTTGGATGACTTAAGTCAACTGGATAGCATCGACTGGGCTTTGGCATTGAAGGAGTTGATTGTTCTGACTCTCCCAGAAATAGCTGCTTGCTTGCATTCTGAGGAGCCGGTCCACTCAAAGAATGCAAAAAAAGTTAGGAGGCAACCTACCCTGTTCGGATGCTCGGCAGCACTGGTGGTAAGGATTATTGACATGCAGAAATAATGTTCTTAGTATAATTTTTTGTTAATATTACATTATTTAATATCCAAAAAATATCATGTTCAGGCGTGGTTCCTCGAGCATATCAATGCGAGCACCAGCATATCCCGATAAACTGCCCCGACTATTGAAGTGGTATGACCACCAAATGAAGATCCAGTCGGTTCGGGTTGCCAACTTGCAGCCTCACGACTTGGTAAGCTCGTACATTGCTCCATTGCTCTGACCATATTTTTCAACTTAATGTTCAATATTTTCACTTAATATTAATTTGTTATCATATTGCTTTGTAGATGGAGGGAGCTACTGTACCACTGTTAGAAGAGTGTTGGCTTCTCACTCAGCAGACAGTAGCATCCACTCAACCAATAGATAGCTGCGCAGGATGTACCGAGTTGAGGACTGAATTGGAGTGCGTTAAGGATCAACTCGACGATGTCAGGCACAGGCTGTCCATTGCTGAGAGCCTCCTCAGTTCACTACTCAGAAAGGAAAGTAATGCAAGAAATGAGGAGGACAAGGGATGAGAAAACAGAGGAGGGGCATTCCCTGGAGTTGATCCTCCGCGAGCCTGGTAATGGAAATACTGAGAAGAAGAAGATGGAGGAGGACCATTCATCCAAGTGTCCAACTGAGACGGGGAATGCAAAGCAGAGGAGAAGAGATTGGAGGGGATTCATTGGATGATAAAACAGAGCATGGAATAAAATAAAGAGGAGGAGAAGAGGGGGGAGGGGCATTCTACGGAGGGCCAAGAGGAGTCCAAATCCGATAATAAACTTGGCACCCTGCGTCAAAGGGTGATGATATGGATATAGAAATCGTTGGAGTGTCGCTTGTTAAGAGGGTTAAAAAAGAGCCGAGGAAGCGTAAGGCATCCAAGGTCGTCGGAGATTGTTATGAGACAACCTGTCCTAAAAAGTTGCGAAGACAGTGGGCACGTCAAAGCCCAACACAACGGTCGAAGATGACCAAATTATTATAAATTTTTTTTAAGCGAACGACTAACCGACGAGATCGTCTACACCAATATGTTAGGTGGCATTGTAACAAGGAAAAATCTTCAAGATCTCATTAACAATGAAATGATAATAGATAATGTAAGTATATTAAGAAACCTTTTCTAGTTGTTGATTTTAGAATTATATTAATCGGTTTACATTGCATTGGCAGATAATTGATGCCGGCCAGGAGTTTCTGATGCGCAACTGGACAGAGCATCCGGACCGATACCATAAGTGCATATTTGCATCAGTTTTCGTATCTGCTCTGTGTCTGACTTCTTCATCACCTGCTCATGAACTCGCTGGAACATCAGGGCCTCGATATTTGACAATGTATCCGATGAAGATAAGGCCCAATTCCAGTTTCTTTTCACCATAATAAACTCCGATAACTCGCACTGGCATTTGGTTGCTGTCGACATGGAAAGAAAGGTGTTCATGTACCTGAATTCATTAAAACAACACCAAGTACAAGGCCAATGTAAAGAAATGGCATACAATTCTTGGCCACATATTCCATATCTACTGCGATAAGGAGGATGCGATGACTTGGCCAATGGAAGAGATTTCGGATTGCCCAAGCCAACTAGCCGGATTGCTGGATTGCGGCCTATACTGTCTGAGATACATGGAATGTCTTGCTCGATGGGACAATCCTGATATGAAGATGGATTTCATGGATGAGGAAGTCAGAGATTACCGACAATTAGCTGCGACGATATTGAGAGAGGGCCTGAACAAAAGATCAGCGACCTTGTCAAAAATGTTCTTAATTTTTTATTTCTTCTTTGAATGAAAATTTAATGTAATTTATTCATATTAACACTGTTTCAGATTTAATGCAAATGCAAAAATTTTATATTGAGAACAGGGGTGTCCTCGATTTATTCATATTTATGCATTTTCTACTTCACAATTTCTTAAGTTTTCATATATGATGTCATAAATTGAAACTAGAATGTCGTAAATTGAGCACTGGGTGTCATCGCGCTAAAAGCTTTGGTGTCGTCGATTTTGCCTTCCGCCTTTCGGGTGTCGTTGCGATAGAGCTAGGAAGTCGTTAGCCCAGAGCTGGGGTGTCATCGCTAAAAGCTTTGGTATCTTTCGTGAGTACTGGGATGTCGTAGGATTTCGCCTTTCGGGTGTCGGCGCGGTAGAGCTAGGAGTCGTTAGCCCAGAGCTGGGGTGTCATCGCGCTAAAAGCTTCGGTGTCCTTTTGTGAGTACTGGGATATCGTAGGATTTTCCTTTCGGTGTCGCCGGTAGAGCTAGGGAGTCGTTAGCCCAGAGCTGGGTGTCGTCGCGCTAAAAGCTTCGGTGTCCTTTCGCGAGTACTGGGATGTCGTAGGATTTCACATTTCGGGTGTCGCCACGGTAGAGCTAGGGAGTCGTTAGCCCAGAGCTAGGTGTCATCGCACTAAAAGCTTCGGTGTCGTACGATTTTCCTTCCGCCTTTCGGGTGTTATCGCGATAGAGCTAGGGAGTCGTTAGCCCAGAGCTGGGGTGTCGTCGCGCTAAAAGCTTCGGTGTCGTACGATTTTGCCTTCCGCCTTTCGGTGTCATTGCGTAGAACTAGGGAGTCGTTAGCCCAGAGCTTGGGTGTCGTCGCGCTAAAAGCTTCGGTGTCCTTTCGTGAGTACTGGGATGTCGTAGGATTTCTCCTTTCGGGTGTTGCCGCGGTAGAGCTAGGGAGTCGTTAGCCCAAAGTTGGGGTGTCGTCGCGCTAAAAGCTTTGGTGTCCTTTCGTGAGTACTGGGATGTCATAGGATTTCGCCTTTCGGGTGTCGCCACGGTAGAGCTAGGGAGTCGTTAGCCTAGAGCTGGGTGTCGTCGCGCTAAAAGCTTCGGTGTCCTTTTGTGAGTACTGGGATGTCGTAGGATTTTGCCTTTCGGGTGTCGCCGCGGTAGAGCTAGGGAGTCGTTAGCCCAGAGCTGGGGTGTCGTTGCGCTAAAAGCTTCGCGTCCTTTCGTGAGTACTGGGATGTCGTAGGATTTCGCCTTTCGGGTGTTCTGCGGTAGAGCTAGGGAGTCGTTAGCCCAGAGCTGGGGTGTCGTCGCGCTAAAAGCTTCGGTATCTTTCGTGAGTACTGGGATGTCGTAGGATTTCGCCTTTTGGGTGTCGCCGCGATAGAGCTAGGGAGTCGTTAGCTCAGAGCTGGGGTGTCATCGCGCTAAAAGCTTCGGTGTCGTACGATTTTGCCTTTCGCCTTTCGGGTGTCGTCGCGGTAGAGCTAAGGAGTCGTTAGCCCAGAGCTGGGGTGTCGTCACGCTAAAAGCTTCGGTGTCGTACGATTTTTCCTTCCGCCTTTCGGGTGTCGTCGCGGTAGAACTAGAGAGTCGTTAGCCCAGAGCTTGGGTGTCATCGCGGTAGAACTAGGGAGTCGTTAGCCCAGAGCTTGGGTGTCGTCGCGCTAAAAGCTTCGGTGTCCTTTCATGAGTACTGGGATGTCATAGGATTTCGCCTTTCGGGTGTCGCTGCGGTAGAGCTAGGGAGTCGTTAGCCCAGAGCTGGGGTGTCGTCACGCTAAAAGCTTCGGTGTCCTTTCGTGAGTACTGGGATGTCGTTAGCCCAGAGCTTCGATGTCGTAACAGTGCAAGCGTATTCGTAAATATCAAATCTTCTTGGCAGACGAGATGAGTACTTCATTTGACTGAAAAAAATACCCTAGTTAGAAAGCACTTCATTTGCGACCAAGACACCCTAGTTAGAAAGTTACGACACCCGTGGTTTATATATGCTATGTGTAAGTTGACTCAATACATAAGCATCAAATTCATCCATCAAAGTTTCGGAAGGTGTACAATTCTTTCCTTGTCCTCTCCGGTGTTAATTGACTGCATACAAGTCTGCCTGTTGCTTGAAGCAGCTCTTATTTATTTTGCATTTGTGGAGCATCAACGGTTGCCGTGACCAGATTTTTTCTTGATCTTTTTGACTTCTTCTTGACTCCACTCTTTAATCTATTCTCTCTTGGGCGACCTTTCGTCCTAATTTGTTCATGATCTTGAATTACAAGCTCTATACCTGGCTTAGCTGCGCAGTTGGCATCCACGATAATTTTGAATATAGGTGTTAGACCATCCATCACTAAATTAAATGCATCTTCAGACATGAAGGCTATCTCTGCGAGCTTCATCATCCGATGACTCAGCAAACTATATCTACAATCAATAACATAATATTATCGAAAACATATATTAAGACATTTTAATTAAAAATTATTACTGCATACCGTGATTTTTGTGTGCTTTCATCATAACCTTCAGTATTGCAGTCGAATTTGTCGAATTGGTATTTCATGTCCTTGCACCATCTCTTCAAGAAGTATTTATTGGTAAACGAAATACATTACTTTGATGAAGAACCAACAAGGCATGCCTACACAGGTACCCCTTCAACTGAAAGGATTGGCACTGGCATTGGACATCCTCAATATTTCTATCATATGACACGATATAATCTTTGATCATCTCCTTGCCGATTCCATCGACTTCAATCCTTTCGTATGACTTTACAGAATATACACAATAGTTGCCAGCTTCCTTGATCAATTTAGTATTTGATGCAGCCATTTCAAGGATCTCATTCTGAAATTTTTTGAAAATGCGCTTTGTATACCTTCCTGCAGCTTGTCTCTCAAAAGGTGATGATGTCTTTAGGAAAGCAATCATTTGCAATGTCCTATTATCTTCCTCATTTTCGGCCTCATACCTTTTTTTCAAGGCATCTTCGTACTTACCTATGAACTCCGTTAGTATAGTCTTCGAATTTATAAACTCATCGAAGAAGTGATTTATGCCCTCGCTCCTTTGTGAAGATGGCATCCCTGTTCATAATTTTGTCAACAAAAAAGCGTTTAACGCGAACATGAACCAAAGACAATGACATACAAACCTGTGAAGAATGTATCCTTTAGGTAAACTGGAACCCATTTATCCCGACATTCGTAAAGGACATTAAACCAATTTATAGACTTGCATTCTTTATATTTCTCCATAACATGTGTCCACCTTTCCTTGAATGACTGTATGGTCAATGAATCATATATCGCCTCATTGAAATCAACCATAAACTTGAGATTTGTTGTGCAAATGTGACCAATCTTTTCAGGTATCTTCTTCATATATGCCAAAGATAAAATCGATATCGTATGTTAGGAAAAACTTCTTTGACAACAGCCTCGATTGCCTTATCTTGGTCATTTATTATGGCAATAGGTGCTTGACCACCATTTGCTTCCAACCATGCCTGAAAAACCCATTTATATGTCTCAGTACTCTCATCAGACAACAATGCGCAACCAAGCAAGGTGGACTGTCCATGATGGTTGACCCCGACGAATGGACAAAAAGGCATTTGATATATGTTTGTCAAGTAGGTTGAGTCAAAGCTTAAAACATCACCGAAGTATGTGCATGTCAATCTTGACCTTGGATGAATCCAGAAGACAGACCTCAGATGACCATTATCATTGAGGTCTAAGGTATAGAAGAAATTGGAATTTCTGAGTTGCATTTCGGTGAAATGAATTACCATCGACTGAGCATATCCTTCTTTCAGCTTAAACTGACGTTCGTGACAAATGAAATTACGAGCATCATTCTCGGTGAAATCCAATTGTCTTCTGCCCCCTTTTCTCCTTGCTATGGCAGAGTATATCTAGTTGTCAAAACATTCACGGCATGTAAATTGCCGATCTCTGCCTTCTCTGGTGTGCTGATCCTCTTATGCGACCGTAGATAACCAGTTGATGTTATGGACATCCCATGGTTATGTTCTAAAGAAACCTCAACCAATATCCACTTACCACTTATAGCATTCAGTCTTGCTTTTATGGATGTCATACAATCAACTTTCCCAGTATCCCTATGATTCATACTCTTATCTATTTTTTTAGATTTTCCTTGCCTCCAACACGCCAGGTGCTTGAAGCAAAGTTGTTTTTCGTTGTTGGCCCTGCTACACACTGTTGTGATTCCAAAACCAACTCTTTTCGCGTATCCATTATAGAAAGTATATGCATCATCTGCTAAATTGAATTCCATTCCAGTTTAAGGAACTACAGTATCATCCCCTGCATTTGGAGCGATGGGTGAAGGTGCACGGCCGGGACTGTTATCGATCTTTTCGATCTATAATTTCAGCATCATCTGTGGAAATATAGGCACACAGTCATGAACAATGATATCCATAGATTTAGTTGTCAATATATCCTGACAAAGGATTAGGACACGAAGGTTAAAACAATACGACACCTCACTTGAAGAAATATAATTATGATTGAACCTCAGATACCAGGAATACATGCCATCTATGATCTGAATTCAGAAGTCACGACACTCCAGTTTACAAAAAACAACACCGAAGCTGTAAAATTACGACACCAATTCATAACACATTGAGGAAGGGCCTAACGACACCAAGGTTCAGATATTACAATACTGTAGCTAAAAATGTTCAGGCAGGAACTAGCGACACCCCATGAAACAACTTACGACACCCCATATAAAAAATAACGACACCCCCCTTAGCAGTTAAAGACACCCCAGAGAACAATCTATGACACCCGGAAAGCAACAAATGAAGATCGCGAAGGTTATAATTATGGGTGTCGTAGCGTTGTTGCTAGGGTGTTGTCACGTTTCAACTAGGGTGTCGCAAAGATTTTTGGGCGAATTCCTCTTGGGGGGTCGCGGGCCTTCTCTCTAGGGTCAGTTAAAACCTTGTGACACATAATTTAGCAGTTAAAGACACCCCAGAGAATAAACTACAACACCCCGGAAAGCAACAAACAAAGATCACAAAGGTTATAAGCATGGGTGTCGTAGCGTTGCCGCTAGGGTGTCATAACGTTTCAACTGCGGTGTTACAAATGATTTCTGGCCGAATTCCTCCTTGGGTGTCGTAAGGTTATAAGTGTTGGGAATTGTATCCTAAAGTCAATCATTTGATGATTGTACTAATGTAAATTATATATAAATTGATATATTAATAAAAATTATTTGGCAGTTTATTCATTACAAGAACATCTTTTTAAAACTCCTAATAGTAATGAAGCCCTCAGGATCTTCCTTCACGATAAAGGAGGATTTATCATTGAAGGTCCTTAAAAGAGTTCGCGACCAAATGATATACTATGACAGGGCCATAGTACTATCAGTTATAGAACGTTGTATATCATATTTGTTGGTTGTTCTCTTAACCAAGGAGTGTAGAGACACTGGTATGACATACAGGTGAAAGTGTAGGAGTACATTTCACCGAACGTGACTTATTTTCGGATACTCTACTATCAAGAGTTAATCTGAGAAGATATAGGTATAAGTATCCTTCAGACCTGAAGATCACAACCAGTGGCTTACAAGCAACTCATTGTACTTAGGTGCCAGACTACCTGAATTTCTAATCCAGCTACGAAAGGTTACTGGGTGCAGTCAAGTACTTGTAGTAGTTAGTTGTGGATCAAGATGGAATTTGACCTATCCCGTTAAAAGGAGAAATGCTTGTGTTTCAATTTAGCAAGACCTTGGCCAAGGCACTTCATGTGAAAGTCACATGATCACTAAAGTTGAAATCACTTTATGGATTTGCTATTTAGAGTTGACAGGCTTTTAAGCCATCCTTAGCATTTGTGGTCAAGAGGATGAATTATATGGTAACTGTTTCTTAGGGTTCTTGGAGTTTGCTCGGCAACTCTTTGACCTATCCGGACGTCGGGTTCCATTGCTAGATGGGCACATCGATTAGTATAGAAAGTTGTTTCTATGCTACCGGCTTAGGTTCGAACCTAGAGAGTCACACGCATAGAAGTTTCCTAGGATGATTTGTTTGCTGATCAACGATTGAGAATCGTATATGATTTAATTAATCAATTTGATTGATTGAATTATCTCAATTGGGTTAAGTACAAGTGAATAAGATTCAATTTAGTTTAAGTCTATTAGAAAGACTAGTCAATTTCAAATATTGATTTGAAATTAGACTTGATTTGGATTTAAATAGATTTAGGACTAGCCAAATTTGATTTGGGCTTGGACCATGATCTATGTGGGTTCAGTCAAATAAATTCAGATCAGATTAAACCATCACCTGAACCCAAACATCTCACATAAGGATCTCATATGATGAGATGGCTAAAATCTCATCTCATGTGAGATTAAATTCTCATGTAGAATTTAATGCCTAACATTAATTTTCACCGAATGTCGGATTTAGCCACGTCTCTTTGGTTTTCATCGAATGTCGGAATTAAACCAAACGCCATGTCTCCTTGGTTTTCGCCGAGCGTCAGAATTAACCAAGCGACGCGCCTTCGGCGTCTCTTCACTTTTACCAAACGACGAAATTCTTAATGTCAGAATTCAATGTTAAGGCTAAATTGAGACTATAAATAGAGGGCATTCCCTCACCAGAAAACACAGAACAACAATACACGATATGTCGTGGATTGTAATTCTAAAATGTTAGAATAAAAAATTCTGGTGATTCTGGTGTTAGCGGAAGCGTGGTGGATCTTAGAGGAAGATTCAAGTGGGAGGATTCAAGATCAGCAAAGCTGTTTTTCCGCGAGCTAGCACTCCAGGAAATCCGATCATTCGGGGCTTCGCGTGGACAATACTAGAGGCCGAACGATTGAATGGCTGCAGAGCAATAAGGATTTACCTATTGTTCTTAAGGTAAGCAATTTGATCCCTAGATCTTAAGGCAGGCTTCAAGATAAGTAGTATGACTAGTCATCTTGAAGATCAAGATATGATCTTGATATTTTTATTTATATGCATATTTTGGATCAATCGATCCTATATAAGGCAAAGATATGATCTTGATGCATGTTAGATAGATTAGTATGTAATCTTTAAAATTCCGCATTGATAATTATTATCAAAATTTTAAAATATGCATGCCTCGGGGATTGTTTCTCCCAACAATAAGCACTGGTATCGTAGGAGTTGTTGCTGGGGTGTCGTGATGTTTGAACTAAGGGAATTCTCTCCATGGTCAGATATAAGCACGAGTATCGTAGCATTGGTGCTAGGGTATCGTAAGGATTAAACTGGGGTGTTGCGAAGGATATTCGGCATAATTTCTCCTGCGGTGTCGCGGGGCTTCTCTCCATGGTCAGTTTTAAGCACGGGTGTCGTAGCATTGGTGCTAGGGTGTCGTGAGGTTTCAACTGGGGTGTCGCAAAGGATTTTCGGCCTAATTCCTCCTAGGGTGTCACGGGGATTCTCTCTGTGGTCAGTTATAAGCACGGGTGTCGTAGCATTGGTGCTAGGGTGTCGTAAGATTTCAACTGGGGTGTCGTAAAATATTTTCGACCGAATTCCTTCAGGGTTGTCGTGAGACTTCTCTCCATGGTCAGTTTTAAGCACGGATGTCGTAGGTTTTTCTCCACGGTGTTTTAACAGTAAATCTGGGGTGTCGTAGCTTTTATGGTGATTGAAACACTCTGACGACACCCCAGTTCATAAGTTATAACATCCTCGTTAAAAGAGTACAACATTCGTGCTACAAAACACTAAACTCTAAGGAAGTTACCCGTGCATTAAACGGTTTGATCACACATTAACTTCCTCTAACGATAAAAAATAGTTGGTGTAATAAAGGAGCTTTACAAAGAAGTGGAAGCAATGACTTTTTACTTCCTGTGGATGATATTTTCTCCAGAGGTTTTTGTATAATGACTCCAGTAGCTGAAATATTTTCTTTCGACCGGACTCTCAGAGCGAGGGCGTAGGATCGTGCTCAAACCTTTGACTGATTTCTTAGCATCCGAAAGCCAGAGCGAGGGGAAAGAAAGAGTTTTTCTTGCACAGATGAAATCCAAGAAAAAATGGCGGTAGAAGTAGGCGAGAGAGAAAGGGCATTTTCGTCTGCACGCTAATTTAAAAAAAAAGGTGAAACGCTTTTCATGGCCGTCACGATCAGAACGTAACATCGTAGCAGAGCCATACCGTCCAGCACGTCAGTCACGTAGGATCCACGTGGACCAATCAGGAGAGACGGTGCAGCCTATGTAGGATTTGCTGTACCAGGGGCGGTGTACAAAGACTTTTTCAAAAAAAAAAGATGATCAGAGAGCCAAGCATGGCAATCTTCAAAAATGAATCATGTTGATTAGACACGTATGGATCCATGTGGGATCTAAAGCCCATACCACCTTCACTTCGTTAATCCTCCAAGATGAGGAAACCATAAAGCCACCATGAAGATCAATTTTTTGAATCATGTCTCAATTTTCTTATGTGAGATTCATTTTGATGCAGCATCATTTTTTTAATGCAAACTCTTTTGAACCTCTTATGAATAAAGTTCCATTGCCTAAGTCAATCAACAACAAAAGAAAAAATATCTTCTACAAATATTAATTTGGATACATTTGGCACAATGAATTAGAGGAGGATAAAATTTTTATAATCCTTTTGTACTACTCCAAAAATAGTCTCACATTGGATGAAAAAGAAAAGTTTAAAGAGTTTATAACTTGAGTTCATCTATTACCAATTAACTTGCATTATAATTTTTAAGGTTATATTCTAGCCATAGCAGCTAGCTTGTGAAGAAAGAAGAGAATATTACACTTTTCTCACATAATTTTCATAAAAATATAAAATTTTATACCACATGATGGTATTGTTTTTATTTTCACTCTATTTAATTTAATTTTATTTCTTTTTTTTTACTTTTACTTTTGGGTGACTACTATTTTTTTAACGATATAATCATCTTATCTTATTTACTATCTTATTTTCACTAAATATAAGGTATGATAATTTTTAACATATGTTGTCCTTTGTTCAAACCTATCCTCCTCTTTTTCAGTATATACATGTGTTGACGCCAAGTCACGTCCTCCAACACCGAAAAATGAAGATCCTCCTCCTCAAAGAAGCTCCTGCAAAGAAGTCTTTGGAGACCGGTTGCTCCGATGGAAACCCTCCGATGCTCAAGTAAGCGACTTGGAAACAGTAAAAAAAGAGTTAACAGAAAGTTAAGAGAGCCTAAGTTCATATCCCTCCCTCATTGTGAGTGTGGGTTTTTATACTTTTTCGAGGATCCCTTTTTCCCTTCTAGAAGGCGGCTAATCCCAGTGTATCGTTGTTCAATAGTGGGTAGGCGGCCAAGCTGACATGAACAGGTTGTAACCGACACTGGGCATATCAGAGGTGTCTCACCCTGTCTGCCGCTTGCCAGGCGTGGTGCCACAGGTGGCAAGTGGGCACAGTTGTGTCAGGCATGCGCTGTTACAGACAGTGGCTACGCACAGTTGCAGACGGTTAGTGGGCCATGCGGCCGCTGCAGACGGTGGGGGGCTACATGGTAGCTGCAGATGGTTGATGGACCACGTGGTGGTGTCAGACGGCTCGAGGACGAAGGGATCCCAGGGCCGCAGCCGAGGGGACGCGAGGGCCTAGATCAAGGGGGCTCTAGGTCCGAGGCCGAGGGGACATGAGGTCCGAGGCCGAGGAAACATAAGGTTTGAGGTCGAGGGGACTCCAGGTCCGAGATCGAGGGGACTCCGGGTCCGAGGCTGAGAGGACATGAGGTCCGAGGTTGAGGGGACTTCAGGTCCGAGGCTGAGGGACATGAGGTTCGAGGTCGAGGGGACTCCTGTCCGAGGCCGAGGGGACTCCTGGTCTGAGGCCGAGGGGACATGAGGTCCGAGGCCGAAGGGACATGAGGTTCGAGGCCGAGGGGACTCCAGGTCTGAGGCCGAGGGGGGTCTCGGAGGCCGAGAGAGTCCCGGAGGCCGAAGCTAAGAGTTTCGTCGGTTGCTTTCCATTAACTCTAACAAGGTTTAATCAGCCACATCAACATGAAAATTCAATCATGTGCACCAAAAAAAACAAAACCTTAGATATCCACGTAACCATCTAGAAACGCGGTGGGCCTCTTCCCTTATATATCCACCTCGCTTGCAATAAATAAACCCTGTTTACTTACTCCATGATATGAATCAAAACAAGAATTAAAAGGGCCTGAGTAGCTGCGCGCGCGCACATGCAATCACATGCATGCATGCGAATATCTGTCAAATGTTCTGCCAACAATCTCGATCGATAATTAAGATCACAACCATGATCCATCCATCCGATGTCCATGCACTTGAGTGGTCCACACGCATGGGGCTACCGAATATCTTAGTTCCATATTAATTTAATAGTTTCTTTTGTTGTACGTTGCTATCAAAACGCCATGCAAACATATTCCTGATTTCTTAAATCAATTTCACTATGCTCTACAGGTTGACGGAACGCCACTTAGTGCTCAGATTAATTTATAGGTTTCGGATTTGTCTCATCAAATTGTTCTGGGATGGATTTTCACATCTAATTTCGGATAAATCTTCATGTTATATTGTTTCAAAAATTTATTAATGTTAATCAATATCAGACATGTTTCCTAAGCTTGCGTCAAAATAGGATAAGTCGTGAAGGACAACTTAGTCAAGGGATGAAGAGAAAGTAAGTTTTCTCGACAAGGCTTGTTGCTCTGCTCTGAAGTCTGAACATGGTTTCATGACTGGAAACCTAAACCCAATGCAGATTGGGCTGAGGCGGGCCTGTTGCTCGGCTTTGGAATTTGACCACCGCCTCTAAATTAATATGGTCGTAATATGGCTAGAGATCCACTGCCCAGCACCTCCGCCTGGTAGATGGAGCTGTCTTTCTTTGTCCTCACAAGCAGACAAAAGCCTTGGCCTAATTGCCATGCATGATTGAAACATGGGCTTTCCCAGCCTTCATCGCTTACACGCCAAGGTGGTCCAAATGCCGTTGGAATGAGGGAGATAGCGGGCAGGAGAGAGAGAAAGGGGGAAAAGAGAACTCCCCTTTTCCCTAACACACTCATCCACTCCACCAACGCTACACAAATAGGAATGCACAACCTCAAAAGAGCCGGATCTTCAACTACTCAAGAGAACATCCTAAGAAGTGCTCATCTTTATAAAAAGTCGTCAACAATTTTTTAATCTTATTTTCTTCTTAAGATAGGTAAGATGTGGGTTCAATGGATCATAATTAGAAGTTCAAAGGAATGGTGCAGATGAATTTCATATATATATATATGTGTGTGTGTGTGTGTGAGAGAGATAATTGAAATAGAGTTTTGGAGGAAAGAGTAGGCATGATTTATTACAGAGAAGGCTACTCACTTCGTAGCAATGCTTCAAGTACTCCTATGTAACATTCTTAAATCAAAATAGCCAATAAGATGGTAAGTAGAGGAGATGAAGTAAATTTGAACCAAGGATAAGAAAGTACAAATTCTTAGATTATAGCACTTATGTAAAAGGTGTTAGATCGTGGTGTGTTAAGGATTCTAAGTCATCCAAACTTGTGTGTAGCAAAGATGCTATTTTTAATTAGTCTAAGATGATAAACTAAAAAGAAAAATTTATAAAAAGTAAGATAGAAGACCATATATCAATAAGAAAGTGAAGTTTGATGTAAAAGTTTTAGTGAAATAGTCATGGGACTCTCATGCTCAATTTAAAATGAAGGTGTAAATTAAAGAAACTATACATGACATAGAATTATCTTGACAAATAACCTAGTAGCATTTCTACCAATTGTGTGACAAAGCAAATTAGACAACCTATATATTATACAAATATAATTTCTTATGTGCTTGCTATGACTAAAAGTGTAAAGAACGAGCCTCTCGTAGATAAAGAAGGAATAAATAGTGAAAAGTTTGTTGAGTAAGTAGTGGCTATAGATGAAGATATTGTGTCTCTTGAGAAAAATCAAACTTGTGAGGTTATTTAAAGGGAGTGAAGTAATGGGTTGCAAGTGAATTTTCAAAAAAAAGAAAGGAATATCCAAGGTTGAGGCAGTAAGGTTCAAGGTACTATATATTAGTGGCTAAAGGCTATATTTAAAAGGATGACATCGACTTTGATGAGGCATTTTCTCCTATTATGAAGCATAGCTCCATTCATGCCCTATTTATCATATTGTATATATTGGATTTGGAGCTTGAGTAGCTCGATATCAAAACAACATTCTTGCACAATGAGTTCAAAGAACAAATTTAAATATCTTAGCCAGAGGATTTTTATATTTTTGATCAAAAAGATCACGTTTGCCTATTAAAGAAATCTTTGTATGATTTGAAGCAATCATTTAAAAATAGTATAAGAGATTTGTTGTTTTCATGACAGATAGTGGCCATGCTAGAAATTACTATAATAGCTGTATTTACTATGCGAAGCTGCAAGATGGATCTTTTGTACATTTGTTATTGTATATAGATGACATATTAATTATGGTACATGAAAAGGCTAAAATCAATAAGTTGAAGGCTCAGTTGAATGGTGAGTTTGAAATAAAGGACTTAAATATAGTAAAAAAAGATTTTATGTATTGAAATCTATAGAGACCGACAAGCAGATAAGCTATACTTGTTTCAAAGAAAAAGTTTTAAAAAAATGTTTGAGCATTTTAGTATGGATAGAACTAAACTAGTGAGTACTTTTTGAGCTATACATTTTAAGTTGTTGACTTTATTATCATCACAAACTAAGAAGAAATGAAACACATAGTGCGAATGCTTTATGCTGATGTGATTGATAGTTTGATGTATGAAATAGTTTATACTTGGCAAAATATTTGTGATGATGTTAGTGTCATCAATAGGTATATGAGTAATGCTGGAAAAATATTTTGGCAAGCTAGCTATAAAATGAATCTTAAGATATTAGGAAGGCTCTATAAACATGGGATCGGTGTATAAAAAGAATATTGAATATTTATTAATGGGGTTATAGACTACGTTGACTTTGGCTATGTAAGTGATTTAGATAAAAGACACTTTCAGATGAGTTATAACTTTAATGTGTTGTCAATTGAAAAGTGACACTCTCTTTGGATGTGTTGTCAATTGAAAAGTGACACTAGTCTACAATTGTCTTATTTACAACTAAAGCTAAATATATGGCGGTAACCAAGGGAGTCAAAAAGGCAATATGATTGTATGGTCTCATTAATAGTTTTCGCCTACAATTATAGTTTACTATTATGCATTGTCACGATTAAAGGACCATTTATTTGATCAAAAATTTATGTAATATGAAAGAATGAAGTACATAAATGTTAGACATCACTTCACTTAGGAGATCATTTTTAAAGGTGTGTTTAATACATTAAATTAAAAGGGAATGAAATTTTTTTAATCCTTTTATGTTTTTTTTTCATAAAGACAGGACAAAATTTTATCCAATGGAATAGCTAATTCCATTGAAGGAGAAATAACTTGTCCCATCAAAATATTCTTTTTTAATCATATTCGGCTATTGCTTTAAATCTCTTTTTTATTTTATCCTCAATAATAGCTACTATTTTTTGTAAGGACATAAATATTCTATTTAATTTGTTATCCCGTCCTTCATTAAACATGTGATAAAATAATTTTTGTTATATCCTGTTCTTTCTCTTATCTTATCCTACCTTTTATTCTACCTTGCCTTGTGTACCAAACACAACCTAAAAGTACTATTAAAGTTACAAGAGACAAGTTCCTGCATTGCTTGGACTTGGTTAGAGTTTGTAAAAGCTGATGCTAATAAGGGCATAGTAGCAAAGATAATGAAGAAATCCTTATTATAAGTTAGTTGACTTGATAGACCTCAAGCCAAAATAAATATTTAATAAATTTTTTTTTTGAATTTACTATCTCAAATACATTATATATGTGTGTGTGTATAAAGAACCAAAACTTACCCCTTTATTAGTAGTGATCTCATTGTGGTGTCTGTACCCATAGATCATTCTCTTATGTTTCTGCAATCTGCAGGCTACAAGTAATTAACATGGCAATACTTGAGATGCAATTGAGTTAAGATAGGCTTAATTGGAACGGACTTGGTTTGATGTGTACTTTATGGGTTAATTTTCCTTTCAAGCTTGGATCAGTCCAATCAAGTTGAACATGAGCGTGGAAAACTTGCATGCATTCAACCTATGTACGTTTACGTTTACTCAACTAGGGACTGTGTTCTAGAATCCGGCCCAGCAGCTGTATTTCCTCTTCCTCTCAAAAGAGATTCAATGCTCAAACCTTGGAATTGTGAGACACGATTAATTAGTGGCACTACTTCCATAGTTGAGGTCCAAACACTCTCTTGAATTGTAGCACATGTAAGTTGATGCAGGCATCTGATCCATGCCCTCGTGTGCATTGGATGATCACACATGAGTCATATACCTCCTAAGCAAACCCTTTAAGCGAAGATGGCGGCATGGATGAATACCTGCACCACAACTTCAGTTCAGTACTACTAGTGGTAGGATAAAAGCCACTGGCATGGTAGCTTGCCTGCACTGCCATGCTGTGGCTGACACCAGAGAGGAAAAAAGCGAGTACCATTAAATGATCATTTTATTTTAAAATAAAACTAATTATATATATATATATATATATATATATAAGGCAAATAAATATTAATATCATATTCCATGCATTGATAATATCGCAGATGATATTCTATGTAAAAGAAGTGAAGGGCCATGTTATTATTCATGTGCCTCGGTAGATTGCGAAAGTATGTGTGCTTTTAGTCTTTAACATATAACATATAATATTAACATGTGCATGAGGGGGTGGATATCCGGGAAAAGATCAACGTGCGCTGGGGGAAAGGATGCTGCTGAGAGCAAAACATGGATGTCTCTTTGTCTACCACCTTAACTAAGGCCATGTTGACCTCCAAATCCTTTTTGAGTCCTCACTCCTACAGAAGAGAGCAAGAAGAAAGAGAGATAACAAGTCCTAGGATCTGATGAGAGAGTTAGAGAGAGAAAGAGAACGAAAGATAGAAAGAGAAGGGAGGATGATGGATTATGGTTAAGGCGTGGGAATCTGGTTAGAAGGTGGTGGCACGCCACCTGAGCCACACCTATCATGAGGTCAAGAAGCCTTTCATACCTTTTTTTCTCCCCACCTCTGTTTCCCTCCCTCACCTAATTTTGAAGGAGACAGCCTCCTTCGGATCAATCACTTGGTTCACCGTATCAAATACCAACACTTCACATCCGCCCATCTGTCACGTACCTCATCTTTAGTGGGGCCCAATCAAAATACAAATGTCTGACAAACATTCTCTGGCACTGAGATCTTTTAAAGAAGTACCGAAGAGGAGGGGAGGGTTCTAAGTTCCAAAGAGTGCTACGAAAAGAAAAGAAAACAATGAAAACAGAAGGAGCAGCCCAAGGGTTGCTGTCCCCGCTTGTGGTGTCATGGCAGAACCACTTTATCGCCGTTGTCCCCGCTTGTGGTTGGGGGATCAAAAGGGTGGAAGGGAGAGAGAGAGAGAGAGAGAGAGGGAGAGGTGAGGGAATGAGTCCCTCTTTGTACGTGTTTCCGAAACTTCTTTCTAGGCACACACATTCTGCGCTCCTGCTCCCAAGGCTCATAAAAAATAATAATGTAAAGATTCTTATCTCTCCTTCTCCAACCAAACCACCCGAGCTTCCCTTCCTCTCCAAGCCTCCACCGTACTCTTCTACGTTCTTCCAAGAATAAAATTATAGATGTGAAGTGTTAAACAATTGAGCTACGTGGAAAAGGAGTGGTTTGGTGTTTTCCGAGTGGGGGAATATTGCAGGTGGGCATGCTCTCTTCTATTTTATTTTTATGATATTATATTATATTATGGTGTCATCGGTTTGTGGTTCAGCAAGCCAAGCATGACTCACCTTCCAAGCTTGAGTTTGAGCTTTGGCTCACCCCTCCCTTCCATCATTCCCCTCACCTTCTCCTTCCCATGCCTCAACATCCCGAGGCAACTCTCCCAGCTCTTTTATACCCTCCCGACCCTCCCCCTTCCCTCACTGCATTACTTCTCCTCTTCTTTCCAACACCTATACCTTTCTCCTTCTTCCTCCCGTGAGCATGGCTTTTATGGCTTCCTTGTTGGTTTGTCACCTAATCATCGATGCCATGCAAGAGAGAAATATCAATTATAGATCTAAGCATCATCATCCAATGCCATAAGCCATGTAGAGCAAACTTGGAAGTTATCGAATTCTAGGATAGCTTGGGTCAGTGAATGCTAGCTTGTCTGGACCCTAGTGAAGCCAACCTGTACTTCTTCCACCTTGAAACTTAGTGTGATCCTATGAGATAAGGATAACGCAATTCCGCGTAACTCTTACCCCTGCCACACGCACCACCAACAGGTGCTTCCCACTGGGCACTGTTATAATAATAGCTTGGTTGTCTTTCGTACACTATAGTAGAGTGGAGGAGGTGGTGGTGATGTTTTTAGGTAAGGCTTGAAATGAGAAGCCATGGCCTAAGCTATCATCATATTCAATTGGATATGCGGTCGGAGCTGGTGGTTTAGGTAAGAAGGCGTTGTTGTTACGGGGTGGAAATAGTTCTGCATGGATGGTTCAGTGGATGAAAGAAGCGATATTGGTGAGGTTCAATCCGATGATGGGCTTTACGTATATGATTGTAAACCAATCTCAGATTGAGCCGCGCCAATATCACTTTCTCCATTGATCTCCCTCTCAACAACTCAGGTTCTTCCTTTGTACTCAAATATATATCTTCTTCGTCATCATCTTCTTCTAATGCTTTGTCGACCCTTTCGTTTTTATTCTTCAAATGAATGTTTTGCTAGTTTATGTTTCCACATTATGCTTCTACTGATTTATCCATCTATCTAATGATCATAATATTGGCCGAATTATATATCCATGGTTTGATAATTGCTTCGTTGGTGTAGGCAATGGTGATGCATCAAGAAGTTATAAATGGATGCAAAGAAATCATTAAAAAATTCCATTTATATGGTTGGTAATAGTGTAATTATTCATTCCTTATATTGTCCGCAATTAGTGTTTGCTATTCTATATTGTTTGTTCCCATCCAATTGTTTGTCTGACTAGTTTTTTTTTTCCATATGTGCTAATACTGGTACATGAAATCGGATTCTTTTGAGCAGTATTTTATGAAACAATGTGAATTTATTAACTGCTTTCATACATTTTAGGCACCTGGACAAGCTAACTGCTTGAGAAACCCATGCTGGAAGTTGGATCGCTCTAATCCACCATCTTCTTCTTCAGTGATATTTCACTACTTCAGATCACAGGTACGTTTTCCCTTATTTTTTGAGAGAAGATTACATGTATATAATTACATGTATATAATTATTCTCTTAGCATGATTTCTCATGTTTTTCACTTCTGTACCCAATACTAGCAGGCGTTATAGTGTACCGTGTATCTCAGGAACAGTTGACCAAATATCTGAAAATGATTTTTTTCTCTATGTAGTAGCGCATCAGCTAACTTCTACTTGATAAAAAAGCATGGCAACTATATATTTGTGCAAGGTTCTAAGAAGTTAATTATTAGTAGTTAGTGAATTTAAGTAACATGGGTCATAGTATTCCATTCAAAATATTTGCATGAGCAATGGCATTAGAAAATAACGAACAGCGGTAGTTAGAGAGGGGAGCAAACTTCGACTGAACAAGCAAGAAATGGAGATCGGAAGGAACACAAAAGGGTCAGTGATGGCATTTAGTTTCAGAAATCTGTTATGTGTAACACTAATACACACACACACACACACACACATATATATATAATGAATATAAAATTATAAAATACGTTTAAGGATAAAAATGTAGATGGCATTACACGTCGGCATGAAGTATGTGGAAGATGTTGGTGATTTTACGCCCAAAAATGAAAGCACTTCTTTAGATTAAGAAATAAAGGATATTGAGAGGACATGGATTTATTGTACTGAGCAAAGATGTGGGCTGCTTTCATGACCCATCAGAAGAAAAAGAAACAATAATTTCAAATGGTGCTGCCTCAAGACAGTGAGAGGATATAGAAATTTCCTTACATAGACTTGAGATACATGAATTTGTGGCTCATGTCAATGCTATATATATTACTTGTGTAATTGTTGCTTGTACAACTAACTATAAGACATTTTAATGAAACAATCTCTCTAATGCTTTCTTCATTTGTTTGAGTAAAGACCCAATGACCTCTTGCTATGTATATTGGAATTACAGGAGTCTCAGGTCACTATCTACTAATTCTACATAAAGAATATAGCTGTGTTCGACATTGACCTGTAGCTATGCTTCCATAGTTTGCTTGGTAAAATTGCGTAGGCCATTTAGCACTATGTATTAAGGTTCATGGAAGATGACAAAAACTTCCATTCATCTCTCATCAATGGTTAAAGCTACCCGGGAGCTTAATAGTGCATTTGAAACTGCAAGCAGTTCTGGCCGCACTTTATTCTAATAGTCCGCGGGATCTGATTACAGTAGAACATAATCAACTTAGAAATAGAGCAGGTCTATTTCTTTACTAAATAGTCAATAGTATCCTATGCTCATTTACATGCACTGAAAATGCATTTCAACTCATGGTAATCTAATTGCATTCATATTGCCTCCAGCACATGAACACGAGCGTTTTTGATAGACCACCTAAGATGTACCATATAAGGCTTTTTAAAAACCATGATTCTAAGTTGATGTGTTCTTAGCATTTCGTTTTAATTTTTTCATAGGGTAGCTGCCATGCAAGATGAAATATGTTGAAGCCTTTGCCTAGAAATTTATAGGTTTGGAATCGCTGGATAATGGATGAAGGATACTGCAATTAGGATGTCCAAAGAGTAGAAGTTTATGGTCCATTATCAATGATTCCATAAAGCTCTTTTCAGATATGTTTCATAGTGAAAGGGAAACACATCTCTCCTATCCCTGCTACCGTTAAAACATGCAGAAAGCGTCTGTGCTTCTTTCATTACAAGAGGTGAGTTCACCATGCCCATAGTGTACCCTTTTCAAGAATATGCATGCGTAGTTCTAAATATTACTTTTTGTGATTGTAATGCCATAGACAACTTTACACTCTTTATCTTTCCTTCCTTTTCCTCTTTTCAGACAATACTTTCTTTAAAAAATTCTAACTTTTGACTCCTGTAGGAGATTCTAAGTTTCCCAAGGTCATGCTTAATTCCTTTCAGTGTCTTCTGCAAGCTCAAGTGATTCCATAGTCAGGAACTAGTTTCTTGACCATGTTTGGAGGAAGTAAAGATCTCAACCGTCACATACATGCACCCATGAGTAGGATTTTTAATTTTGCAACTAGCCTTGCATTGTGATAACAATGTGAACCTAAATTTCCATGACATGGCCGCCCTTCAGCTTGCCTATATTTAATTTGTGCTTGCTTAGTAATTGCAATCTTGAAATGACCCTATCTGCTTCTCTCCAAGCCTTTTTTGACCTTTTCAGGAAAGAACAGGTGCTCCATTTGAGGCATGAGATATCATAGCATTAGTTCCATTAAAGGAAATGGTTACCTTCGATCTCTTTATCACATCTATTTGGCTCAAGGTTGCAGAATTTAGTTTACTTCTTTTTTCTTGATAAACATATGCACAAATTTTCCTTATGTCAATCATCAAGAAATTCACATGGAGACAAGATTAAATTTTCATGGATCATCCAGTCACAAGATTATATCAATCACTAGTGCTATGTCATGTTACTTTCAGAAAAAGATTGTCCATGTTCTCGGTGTGGAGTGCATTTCAACTAAGTTAATATACATAATTGTTTGGGCTAGCTCCTCCCAAAGAATGACGATTTCTTCTATTACTAGGTCCAAAAGGCTCCATAGTTATGAAGGCATTATAGAACCTTAATACGAGGTCGACATGATTGAGTAGTACCCTAAAGACCACGAAAGGGTAGAGAGGAATTGAATGATATAGAATTTATACAATTTTAGAGTAAAAATATATGTACTTGAATTAAATTTATAATTTCAAATACTGATTAGTATTCCAATTTCATCTTAAGAATAGCAAATTTATTCTGACCCAATAGCCTGCCCTAGTAGAGATGAGGCCTTCAAGCTTTGATCAACTTCTTGAAAAAATCAAAAGATTTATATTGGGATCGAAGCAGGGCTGGCACATTTATTTCTTGCCTCAAAATATGATCTAATTGTAATCTCTCTCTCTCTCTCTCTCTCTCTCTATCTCTATATATATATATATATATATATATATAGCCATGATGAAATTTTCTGCTTGGACTGATATTGACCGTTAATTCTTTATTAGGCATTTGTTATGCTTATTACACCCTTATTTCTTACCTCACTATCCCATTCTCTCTCTCTCTCTCTCTCTCTCTCTCACACACGCACATTCCTATGGCTCACTTCTCTTCTCTCTTGGTTCCAAGGGCTTAGAGCATCGAGTGGGATTTCAATGGCAGAATTAATAGTCCATCACTATTTGTCTTGAGCTTGGGTGTAGAAAGATCGTACCTTTTTCCTTCGATATTTTAGATGCCCATGGAAATTTGACCTTAGTGCCTCCCTGGATGCCTTTGGAGTGGCGATCATCAAGCAAGGTATTTAGGGTTTTCAATTAGGAAATGATGTAAATCCTTGTTTTAATAATGAAAGATTAGATCTTTCCAACTCAAACATGGAGGGTATGGGTTTTCCATGGTATTGCTCAACCTTGAGTTTCCATGCTTTGCTCCGTTGCCCCATTTTCAATCAGGAAATAATGAAAATCTTTGTTTTAATAGTGAAAGATTAGATCTTTCCAACTCAAACATAGAGGATAAGGGTTTTCTATAGTCTTGCTTGATCCTGACTTTCCATACTCTGCCCCGTTGCCCCATCTTTGATCGATCATTATCATTCATGTTTCATTCCATCATAACCTTTTCTGATGTCAAGCTTAATGGTTGCAGTTTGCTAGCTTATAGAGGTTTTGTGTAATTAATATTAATTTTTTGGGCAAAAAAAATCCCAATCTTGAAGGTGTTGAGCCAAGAGGATCACTCCTTGTAGGAGACTGTAACCTTGTGGCAAATATTTTGAATAGAATTCTTATATGATTTTGAATAGGTTAATCTATTTGTGATCCAAACTCTTAAATTGGATTATGGTGATATAGCATAAGATATAGTTAACAAATATTATGATCAATAAAATCATACTAAACTTTGTAAGATTTTTCTTTAAATTATCCATTAAACATAGTATCGGATTTTAGTGAAATTTCTATATTTATATCGAAATAATTCTATATTTTTCTATTATCGAGATCTATTCTTAGTATGATTTTATATCGAATATAGTGACTAAATTAGGATTATGCTTGTGATGTGTGTATGTATATCTATCTATCTTATTTATTATGAAAATCAACCTTTGAAACTATAAAAATTTATTTTTAGTGAAGCTTCCTAGTTATTCAATTTAAATTGCTTTAGTTTTTTTGATGTGTTTAATGTCTAAGTTTAATTTTCATCAATCAACTTACCTTTCACTTTCACTCATCATCCTACATCATATGATCCCTTGGTGAAGAGGTTCTTTAACAAAGAAATATTTTATGGCCTAACAGATGATATCTTTAAGGAAGTCTTGCTGCACCGGAGGCGATGCCTGATGATTGGCGCGTATCGCATGCGCGCGCATGCAAAAAAAGAAAAGATGTTCTTGCCCTTGGCACACGCGTGCGCCCACACGCGCGCCAATCGTCGAGGGCAGTGCAGCTCGCACCATCTCCGATGTAGCAAGACTTTTTCGTTATCTAATGAAAGAAGGCTAAATCAAGGCATAACTTTGACTTGCACCATTTGAAAAAGGGTTCATATTTTATAAGTTCCCTATTCATTATGTTTGTTTGATAGACCCTATTCATTAGGTTTGTTTGATAGTAAATGAGCCAAGATTAAGATGAAATTTAAGAGTCTACTAGTAAATGACTCGAGTCAAAATGAAGAATGGGCACAAGGATACTCCTGAACCACATCGAAACAGGCTGGCTTTGGCTCATGCTTGAGCATCCCCTTGATATGATCAAACCGAGTATATAAAGAGCTAAAAGCTTGGATCTGATCAGGTAAATTCTTAACAAAAACCATGTCACCATGAACCATCTTCTCTTAAGCAATGATCGTAAACCTAATGGCATATATGGTGGAAGTATATATGATCTGAGACCATAGAACCTTTTCAAGTCTTAAATTAGGAAAAGTCTTCCTGCACCATATTGCGCCCATTGGCCATGCGCTCGAGCGTGCGTGCGGATGCACCACGGCCCCATTGGGCCATGGCAGGCTATTGATGCATGCGTTCGTGCATAGAAAGCGATGCACAAAGTTATTCCCCTTAAACTATAATTTCATCAGCATCCTTCATGTCCTGTCTCACATAAAATATTTCGATTGTCCTTTATTATGACAATCATGGTCGTAACTCAATAGTCTAGAAAAGCTCAATGGACTTCAGTTTCCTGTCTTCAAGAACCTAATTTTCTGTCACTCGTGTAAAGAGCCTCTTGCAGTCATGATATTGTTGCATGTCCTAACCCATTTCCCTCAGCTGAATGAAGTACATTGCTCAGAAACTATGTCTTACTTTTCACGCAGTTTGTACTAGCTATAATTATGTGCAAAACATATATTATAGCTGCTGATTATTCTGTAACTACGAATGTAGCCTTTATTAAACGTGGCTGCATCTATGTGATTTGGTCACTTAAATTCATCAAAACATAAATTCTAAATATGCTGTGTATCACATGAAGTTAATAGATCGGCCAGAATCAAGTTCAGCATATTAATCCAAGAGTGCTTTTACGGCACTTACAGAGAATGAAACTTTTCTGAATTGGCAAAATGTAGATTGAGCCCTTTACAGAAAAAATGCTGCAATCCCAGCAGCAGTCATTCTTGTTAACTCACAAAGAAAAACAAAAGCAGTCCGCTTCCACTACGGAGTTTCTATGAGATTGATGCCGTATCACCTTTGTTCCCACTCTTGGCGATTGCTGACAGCTTTTGAATGAAGAGACAGGTCCTCTGATTTGATCTTCGTGAATTCCTGGTGTTGGAGAACCACACACGGAAGACATGACCCTTTTTTTTTCCTGATGCCTTATAAGGCTTTTATTCTCATCATGGTTATCATGGTGATCACCTACACCTGGACTGGAATCCAGGTAATGGCCATTCCTATCGTTGTCGTTCTTCTCAATTACTTCAAGGATTTCTGGTGCTGTTACTGGCCTTTTCAGACAAGAAGGAAAAAATCAGTTGTGTTTCGGCAACCGGCTTTGCTCACAAAAATAAACATAAAGTCCTGCTTACTTGTCAATGAAAATAGATTCATATGAGAAGCTCAACAATCACCAGTGGTTTTAATAAAGAAATGAGTACATCTTATTGGGGCTTTACCTCCTATGGGGTCGCCGATGGCTTTCAATGTGGTTATGTGAAACATGTCTCATAAAATAGAGCTGCATAAAGGATAAAATAAATGACGACTTTCTTTTTGTAAAGACAATTGGATATAGAATTTTCAGTCTAAGCAATACAGCAGCAATATGACAGAGCCAGAATAAACATGCATTCTACACAGCAGATGTTATGTTCCCATGCTCCGTAGATGACAAAAGATCATGCAATACTGAGCCTACAACAACTTGACAATGAAAAATAAACAGGAAAGACCATTAGGCATATTATTTATAAAGAACACAAGCTAACAAATGGCAAGATGGGATTCTCCTTTATGAAAGCAGTTTTTCAGATGGACTACAAAAAAAGTCTTTCTAGAAATCAATAACATGGAAGTGATATTTCACCAGGAAGCCAAGAAGAAGATATAGGTAAGTTACCCTTCAGATTATATCCCTAAGATAAATACATGCAACTTTTCCTGAATTTATGGTGGCTGCAGGAGAAGATACAAGTAAGGATCTAGAAGATTATGAGAATCTAAGAAATTTCTGCAAAAGCTAATATCACGTACTGTAATGGTTTGCAATTATTCCATGGTTCCACTTTTCCTGGATAGAATGTATGCAACCGTGTATTTTACGAAGAACCGGGCATGGACTCATGAAACAGTATGCTCGTATGGTCTGAGTTCTTGCCGTGGTCTGCCCATTGTTTAACATAGTACTAGCGTTGGGTGGGACCTTTTTTTCAATTTAATAATATTGGAAGCAGTTTGAGAACTGTCCATCTAGGAGTTAAAAGTTGGTACGATTTCCTTCGTAGCAAGCAAATTAAGCAAAGTTGGCATGCATGCTTTTGTCACCGGTATATATTTTCATAATATTCAAAATATATTGCTCCAAAGGCAAAAGAAGGCTTCTATATTTTAAGCGGAGCCCACCAATAAATAACCCGCTATCTCGCCATGACTCCCAAAATCCACCAATGAATACCCATAAAATTATTTTAAGAGGCAAGAGATCCAAAAGTAGTGTGCATCTTTAAGTGCAATGGATGAGTTTTAATAGCACCAGTAGTTATTACCTATTAACAAATCTTGGATCAACTACATTCAAAAACTTCAAGAGTGAACAAGAACATGATTCCCAACGATTTTGGAGACCACACTATACAATAACATTTTCTGGGGACTGAAAGCACCATACGTCAAGTCAAGACTGAAGGAGAACTTAATTTGAGATAACAGAGTGCGATATAGATTTCAAATATGATCTTATTTTCGTCTCAATCAAGAGACAATATTCAAGAAAGTTCATTAGAGATATAAGAAATCACATAGATTTCAAACATGATCATGAGTTCAAATCAACAAACAGAAGGGCTAATCAAGATGTTATGTTTGATGCTAACCTTATCGCCATCTCCAACTCCAAAGCTTCGAAGAGTCATGTGATCATTGGTTAATTTAAAGCCTTCATAGGATAAGCAGAAGTTTCCCCACACATGCGACCTGCCATTAATGAAACAGAACCATACGTAATCCCTTGAATTATAAAGGGAATCTCTGGCTATTTGCTTAGTGTGTTTATGCTCAAAATCACAATCTATCCAGCCATGGTCGCAAAAAGAAAATCGAAAAGTAATACGACATTCATTCGCGCAAAGGAGTAAAGGGAAAAAAATATAAAGAAGAGGGAACAAAGAACAGGGGCAAAGAATGGTACCAAGAAATATCGCATTGACCATCCTTGGCAGAGTTGATGAATATATCCTCGATTGCCATCTTCAGCTCCCACACGGCGGCCGTCCGCCCAATCTGGACATCTGCCGACAACGCAAATCCAAGAAAGCTCAATGCTTTGAATGCGCCAGGAAAACAAAACGAGAAACAAAGGAAGGGATTTGTTTTATCAATTATACCGAAGGAGGTGGCATCCAATTTGATGATGGTGAGCTTGATGAGCTGCTCGGGGAGGCGATAGTAGGAGAAGCTGCGGCGGCGGTTCGCCGGGACGCCGATGCCGACGTCGACCTCGACGCCGGGGAACAGCGGCGTCGGCGGCCGGAGCTCCTCATGGATGTCCATCGCACCGCATTCGCTGGCCCTCTCAGCCCTTCTCCTTCCCTCTCCCTCCCTCTCTCTCTTGGGGCCCTCTAGAGGTAGGCCGGACGACCTTTAATGGCGTCCATCTCGCGGGGGAAGATGGGGAGCATAAGGGGGGAGGAGGACACGCGATACTCCCCCCTTATGATTTTCTTGGATTTTTTTTTTCTTTCTTTTTATTTTTTTTCTTTCCTTCGCTGGAGGGCGACGAGGGCTAAGATTCCTGGGGGGAGGAAGGAGGAGAAGAAAAGAAGCTAGGGTGGAGGAGAACAATGATCGTGCCTTGCGGCGGGCGGTGATGGTGAGCGGCGGGGGGCTTGGAAATCTGGCCGTCATGGGGGAACCGGGGAGATCTCTCGATTTTGCTGTTAACGGCTGGATGTAGACCCAACCGAACCCAGAGGTCGGGCTGGAGCCCGGACTAGGACGTGTCAAAAGGAAAAGTCTTCGTACACTACTTCGGGCCTTTGGCACAGGATGATTTGCGCAGGACAGGATGATTCATTTATGCAGTGCGGGATCCACAAACGGCCCCTCGACGTAGGCCTGTGTACGAAAAAATCACCGCGTCCAATGCAATACAATGATTTTTTCCAATACAATGATTTTTTCCATGAGAAAAAAAAGTCTTTGTACACAGCTACGGTGCAAGATGATCTACATCAGATATGATAATTTACCCATGCATGGGCTTACATGCCTATGGTGCAAGACCCACAATGAATTTTTTGGCATAGGCTTATGCATGAACGAATCATCACGTCCGTTGCAAGCCATCCTACATGAAGGCGATGTATAAAGACTTTTCCCGTATAAAAATAAGCCGTGGACTTAGATAAGGAAAAGTCTTTGTACACCTGCCCCGGTGCAGCAAGTCCTACGTGGGCTGCACTACCTCTCCTGATTGGTCCATGTGGATCCTATGTGGTTAAAGTGCTGGACGGTATGGCTCTGCTACGATGCTACGTTCTCATCGTGACGGTCATGAAAAGCGCTTCGCCTTTTTTGTAAAATTAGCGTGCAAACGAAAATGTCCTTTCCCTTCAGCCTACTTCTACCATCATTTTTCTTGGATATCGTCTGTGCAAAAAAAACTCTTTCTTCCCCTCTCTCTGGCTTTCGGATGCTAAGGAATCGGTCAAAGGTTTGAGCACGATCCTACGCCCTCGCTCTGAGTCCGGTCGAAAGAAAATATTTCAGCTAACAAAAACCTCTGAAGAAAATGTCATCTGCAGCATGAAGTAAAAAGTCCTTGCTCCCACTTCTTTGTAAAGCTCCTTTATTACACCAACTGTTTTTTATCGTTAGAGGAAGTTAATGTGTGACCAAACCGTTTAATGCATGGGTAACTTCCTTAGAGTTTAGTATTTTATAGCACGAATGTCGTACTCTTTTAACTAAGATGTTATAACTTATGAACTGGGGTGTCGTCAGAGCGTTTCAATCGCCATAAAAGCTACGACACCCCAGATTTACTGTTAAGACACCGTGGAGAAAGCCTACGACACCCGTGCTTAAAACTGACCATGGAGAGAAGCCCTGCGACAACCCTGGAGGAATTCGGCCGAAAATACTTCGCGACACCCCAGTTGAAACCTTATGACACCCTAGCACCAATGCTACGACACCCGTGCTTATAACTGACCACGGAGAGAATCCCGCAACACCCTAGGAGGAATTCGACCGAAAATCCTTCGTGACACCTCAATTAAAACCTCACGACACCCTAGTACCAATGCTACGACACCTGTGCTTAAAACTGACCATGAAGAGAAGCCCCACGACACCGCAGGAGAAATTCTGCCGAATATCCTTCGCGACACCCCAGTCTAACCCTTACGACACCCTAGCACAAATGCTACGACACCCGTGCTTATATCTGACCATGGAGAGAATCCCCTCAGTTCAAACATCACGACACCCTAGCGACAACTCCTACGACACCAGTGCTTATAACCTTACGACACCCAAGGAGGAATTCGGTCAGAAATCATTCGTGACACCACAGTTGAAACGTTACGACACCCTAGCGGCAACGCTACGACACCCATGCTTATAACCTTCACGATCTTGTTTGTTGCTTTCTGGGGTGTCATAGTTTGTTCTCTGGGGTGTCTTTAACTGCTAAATGGTGTGTCACAAGGTTTTAACTGACCGTGGAGAGAAGGCCTGCGACCCCCCAAGAGGAATTCGCCCGAAAATCTTTGCGACACCTAGTTGAAACGTGACGACACCCTAGCGACAACGCTACGACACCCGTGATTATAACCTTCGCAATCTTCGTTTGTTGCTTTCCGGGGTGTCGTAAGTTGTTCTCTGGGGTGTCTTTAACTGCTAAGGGGGGTGTCGTTATTTTTTATATGGGGTGTCGTAAGTTGTTTCATGGGGTGTCGTTAGTTCCTGCCTAAACATTTTTAGCTACGGTGTCGTAATATTTGAACCTTGGGTCGTTAGGCCCTTCCTCAATGTGTTATGAATTGGTGTCATAATTTTACAGCTTCAGTGTCGTTTTTTGTAAACTGAGGTGTCGTGACTTCTGAATTCAGATCATAGATGGCATGTATTTCTAGTATCTGAGGTTCAATCATAATTATATTTCTTCAAGTGAGGTGTCATATTGTTTTAACCTTCGTGTCCTAATCCTTTGTCAGTATATATTGACAACTAAATCTATGGATATCATTGTTCATGACTGTGTGCCTATATTTCCATAGACGATGCTGAAATTATAGATCGGAAAGAATCGATAACACTCCCGACCGTGCACCTTCACCCATTGCTCCAAATGCAGGGGATGATACTGTAGTTCCTCAAACTGGAATGAATTCAATTTAGCAGATGATGTATATACTTTCTACAATGGATACGCGAAAAGAGTTGGTTTTGAAATCACAACAGTGTGTAGCAGGGCCAACAACAAAAAAATAACTTTGCTTCAAGCACCTGGCATGTTGGAGGCAAGGAAAATCTAGAAAAATAGAGAAGAGTATGAATCATAGGGATACTGGGAAAGTTGATTGTATGGCATTCATAAAAGCAAGACTGAATGCTACAAGTGGTAAGTGGATATTGGTTGAGGTTTCTCTAGAATATAACCATGGGATGTCCATAACTGGTTACCTATGGTCGCATAGGAGGATCAGCTGTTGGCCCAGATGGCAACCCAAGAGGGGGGGGGATGAATTGGGTTCTTTAAAAAAATTTAACCTTTTAAAAACTATGGCTTTAAGATAATGAAATTAAATGCAATGCAAATATAAAGCACAAACAAGGAGATAGAGATAGAGATAATAGAAGCACGGCAAACACAAAGATTTTATAGTGGTTCGGTGTATCCAACACCTACGTCCACTCCCAAGATTCACTTGGGTCCACACTATAATCGACTTGATTACAGTCAAGTTGTTTTTCAAGATCACAACTCACAACTTTGTTTTACCCGGGATCACAACGAACCCAGCCGGTTTTCCGGGCTCACCAGCAAAAACCTACACTCAAGCTAAACTAGCTTGACCCGAGGTATACAACCTCCACTAGTTCAATCCACCTGATTGAACCAGCAAAAAAAGAAAGAATAATGTTTAAGATACAAGACAACTCCTTAAATGAGCAAATATTCAAATAATGAACAAGGTTTAGAAAAGCCTGTTTGAAGTGGATTGGATTTGAGCTTTCTTCTTTTCTTCTTTTCCTCTTCTCTTGGAGATGTTGAATCAGTCCTCAGCTTTGATTCGTTGCAAATGTTGCAGATGAGAAGTTGGAAAATCTTCAAACAGAGCTTCTTCCCCTTTTTGTGAATCCTTCGATTTTTTAAATTTGAATGCCTTGGATTCTTCTTTGAGCTTTGTGAAGTGAAAGGATTTGAATTTGAATACTTCTCTATTGGATTTCAGGCTCAAGACTTCTCGGATTTTTGATTTAAATTTCTCTCTATTTTCCGTTTTTCCCTCTTTCGTTGTTATTTTTCAAACGGGCGTTCTCCCTTTTTATAGATTTTCTTTAATCCATTTTTTGGGAGGAAACTAGCCGTTGGAGTGTACCTGGAAACAAAATATATCCGTTAGAAGTTAGGTAAAAAGGAAATATTACCGTTAGAGCTGATCTGGCATTTTAAATTTTCGTCCCAGACAGGTTGGAGTCGGATCCAACTTGTCAGGTGTCGGCTCCAAGTTGTTTATCCAAAAATAGAAAGTTTTGAGTTCATCGAGGAGTCGGCTCCGAAAAAGTTAGGTGTTGGCTTGCCATCGTTAGGTGTCGGCTCCAAAATACTGTGTGTGTTGGCTCCAAGATACTCAGAAAACAAGCGTTCTGTCCCCACATCGGAGTCGGCTCCAGACACTATAAGTGTCGACTCCGAAACTCTGGGTGTTAGCTCCGAAACTCTAGGTGTCGGCTCTGGACCGTATCAAAAATTAGAAGAATATTTGACTGGCCATGGGATCGGCTCCAGGAATTCTAGGTGTCGACTCTAGGTTCTGAAACTTTGAAACTTATGATTTGCAATTGATTCAAAACTCATTCTTAACACCTTTAAATCGATCAAATATTTTTAAGCCCTGAAATACTTGTCAAATCCATTAGTAATCAAATAAATATACTCAATTCCTTTATTAATCATCAAAATCAATAATTGGGTCAACATCAGCACACCAGAGAAAGCAGAGATCAGCAATTTACATACCGTGAATGTTTCGACAACTCAGATATACTCTACCATAGCAAGAAGAAAAGAGGGCAGAAGAAAATTGGATTTCACCGAGAAGGATGCTTGTAATTTTATTTGTCGCGAACGTCAGTCTAAGCTGAAAGAAGGAGATGCTCAGTTGATGGTAATTCATTTCACCGAAATGCAACTCAGAAATCTCAATTTCTTCTATACCTTAGACCTCAATGATAATGGTCATTTGAGGTCTGTCTTCTGGATTCATCCAAGGTCAAGATTGGCATGTACATACTTCGGTGATGTTCTAAGCTTTGACTCAACCTACTTGACAAACAGATATCAAATGCCTTTTTGTCCATTCGTCGGGGTCAACCGTCATGGACAGTCCACCTTGCTTGGTTGCGCATTGTTGTCTAATGAGAGTACTGAGACATATAAATGGGTTTTCCAGGCATGGCTGGATGCAAATGATGGTCAAGCACCTATTGCCATAATAACTGACCAAGATAAGCCAATCGAGGCTGCTGTCAAAAAAGTTTTTCCTAACACACGATATCGATTTTGTCTTTGGCATATATTGAAGAAGATACCTGAAAAGATTGGCCACATTTGCACAGCAAATCCCAAGTTTATGGTTGATTTTGATGAGGCGATATATGATTCATTGACCATACAGTCATTCGAGGAAAGGTGGGCACATGTTATGGAGAAATATAAAGAATGCAAGTCTATAGATTGGTTTAATGTCCTTTACGAATGTCGGGATAAATGGGTCCCAGTTTACCTAAAGGATACATTCTTCGCAGGTTTGTATGTCATTGTATTTGGTTCATGTTCACGTTCAACGCTTTTTTTTGTTGACAAAATTATGAACAGGGATGTCATCTTCACAAAGGAGCGAGGGCATAAATCACTTCTTCGATGGGTTTATAAATTCGAAGACTACACTAACGGAGTTCATAGGTAAGTACGAAGATGCCTTGAAAAAAGGTATGAGGCCAAAATGAGTAAGATAATAGGACATTGCAAACGATTGCTTTCTTAAAGACATCATCACCTTTTGAGAGACAAGCTGCAGGAAGGTATACAAGACGCATTTTCAAAAAATTTCAAAATGAGATCATTGAAATGGCCGCATCAAATACTAAATTGATCAAGGAAGCTGGCAACGATTGTGTATATTCTGTAAAGTTGTATGAAAGGATTGAAGTCGATGGAATCGGCAAGGAGATGATCAAAGATTATATCATGTCATACGATAGAAATATTGAGGATATCCAATGCCAGTGCCGATCCTTTCAGTTCAAGGGGTACCTATGTAGACATGCCTTGTTGGTTCTTCATCAAAGTGACATATTTCGTTTACCAGATAAATACTTCTTGAAGAGATGGTGCAAGGACATGAAATACCAATTCGATGAATTCGACTGCAATACTGAAGGTTATGATAAAAGCACACGAAAATCACGGTACGCAGTGACAATTTTTAATTGAAATGTCTCAATATATTTTCGATAATATTATGTTATTGATTGTAAATATAGTTTGCTGAGTCATCGGATGATGAAGCTCGCAGAGATAGCCTCTATGTCTGAAGATGCATTTAATTTAGTGATGGATGGTCTAACACCTATATTCAAAATTGTTGTGGATGCCAACTGCGCAGCTAAGCTAGGTACAGAGCTTGTAATTCAAGATCCTGAACAAATTAGGACGAAAGGTCACCCAAGAGAGAACAGATTAAAGAGTGGAGTCGAGAAGAAGTCAAAAAGATCAAGGAAAAATCTGGTCAAGGCAACCATTGACGCTCCATAAATGCAAAATGAAATAAGAGCTGCTTCAAGCAACAGACAAACTTGTATGCAGTCAATTAACACCGGAGAGGACAAGGAAAGAATTGTACCACCTTCCGAAACTTTGATGGACGAATTTGATGCTTATGTATTGAGTCAACTTACTCAGGAGCATATATAAAACACGGGTGTCGTAACTTTCTAACTAGGGTGTCTTGGTCGCAAATGAAGTGCTTTCTAACTAGGGTATCTTTTTCAGTCAAATGAAGTGCTCATCTCGTCTGCCAAGAAGATTTGATATTTATGAATACGCTTACACTGTTACGACACCGAAGCTCTGGGCTAATGACATCCCAGTACTCATGAAAGAACACTGAAGCTTTTAGCATGATGACACTCCAGCTCAGGGCTAACGACTCCCTAGCTCTACCGTGGCGACACACGAAATGCGGAAGGAAAAATCGTACGACACCGAAACTTTTAGCGCGATGACACCCCAGCTATGGGCTAACAACTCCCTAACTCTACCGCGGCGACACCCTAAAGGCGAAATCCTACGACATCCCAGTACTCACGAAAGGACACTGAAGCTTTTAGCGCGACGACACCCCAGCTCTGGGCTAACGAATCCCTAGCTCTACCGTGGCGACACCCGAAAAGCAAAATCCTACGACATCCCAGTACTCACGAAAGGACACCGAAGCTTTTAGCGCAATGACACCCAAGCTCTGGGCTAACGACTCCCTAGTTCTACCGCGACGACATCCGAAAGGCGGAAGGCAAAATCGTATGACACCAAAGCTTTTAGCATGACGACACCCCAGCTCTGGGCTAACGACTCGCTAGCTTTACCACGGCGACACCCGAAAGGCGAAATCCTACGACATCCCAGTACTCACGAAAGGATACCAAAGCTTTTAGCGCGACGACACCCAAGCTCTGGTCTAATGACTCCCTAGTTCTACCGCGATGACACCTGAAAGGCGGAAGGCAAAATCGTACGACACCGAAGCTTTTAGCGCGACGACACCCAGTGCTCAATTTACGACATTCTATTGTTCAATTTACGACATCATATATGAAAACTTAAGAAATTATGAAGTAGAAAAGGCATAAATACGAATAAACGAGGACACCCCTATTCTCAATATAAATTTTTGCATTTGCATTAAATCTGAAACAGTGTTAATATGAATAAATTACATTAAATTTTATTCAAAGAAGAAATAAAAATTAAGAACATTTTTTGACAAGGTCGCTGATCTTTTGGTTCAGGCCCTCTCTCAATATCATCGCAGCTAATTGTTGCCGGTAATCTCTGACTTCCTCATCCGTGAAATCCATCTTCATATTAGGATTGTCCCATCGAGCAAGACATTCCATGTATCTCAGATAGTATAGGATGCAATCCAGCGATCCGGCTGGTTGGCTTGGGCAATCTGAAATCTCTTCCATCGTCCAAGTCATTGCATCCTCCTTATCGTAGTAGATATGGAATATGTGGTCAAGAATTGTATGCCATTTCTTTGCATTGGCCTTGTACTTAGTGTTGTGTTTTAATGAATTCAGGTGCATGAACACCTTTCTTTCCATGTCGACAGCAACCAAATGCCAGTGCGAGTTATCGAAGTTTATTATGGTGAAAAGAAACCAGAATTGTGCCTTATATTCATCAGATACATTGTCAAATATTGAGGCCCCTGATGTTCCAGCGAGTTCATGAGCAGGTGATGAAGAAGTCAGACACAGAGCAGATACAAAAACTGATGCAAATATGCACTTATGGTATCGGTCCGGATGCTCTGTCCAGTTGCGCATCAGAAACTCCTGGCCGGCATCAATTATCTGCCAATGCAATGTAAACCGATTAATATAATTCTAAAATCAACAACTAGAAAAGGTTTCTTGATATGCTTACATCATCTATTATCATTTCATTGTTAATGAGATCTTGAAGGCTTTTCCTTGTTACAACACCACCTAACATATTGGTGTAGACGATCTCGTCGGTTAGTCGTTCGCTCAAAAAAAATTTATAATAATTTGGTCATCTTCGACTGTTGTGTTGGGCTTTGACGTGCCCACTGTCTTCACCGACTTTTTAAGACGGGTTGTCTCATAACAATCTCCGACGACCTTGGATGCCTTACGCTTCCTCGGCTCTTTTTTAACCCTCCTAACAAGCGAAGGCACTCCAACGATTTCTATGTCCATATCATCACCCTTTGGCGCAGGGGTGTCAAGTTTATTATCGGATTTGGACTCCTCTTGGCTCTCCATAGAATGCCCCTCCCTCCTCTTCTCCTCCTCTTTATTTTCATTCCCATGCTCTGTTTTATCATCCAATGAATCCCCCTCCAATCTCTTCTCCTCTGCTTTTGCATTCTCCGTCTCAGTCGGACACTCGGATGAATGGTCCTCCTCCATCTTCTTCTCCTCAGTATTTCCATTACCAGGTTCGCGGAGGATCAACTCCAGGGAATGCCCCTCCTCTGTTTTCCCGTCTCCCTTGTCCTCCTCATTTCTTGCATTACTTTCATTTCTGAGCAATGAATTGAGGAGGCTCTCAGCAATGGACAGCCTGTGTCTGACATCGTCGAGTTGATTCTTAACGCACTCCAATTCAGTCCTCAACTTAGCACATCCTGCGCAGCTATCTGTTGGTTGAGGGGATGCTACTGTCTGCTGAGTGAGAAGCCAGCGCTCTTCTGACAGTGGTACAGTAGCTCCCTCCATCTGCAAAGCAAGATGATAACAAATTAATATTAAGTGAAAATATTGACACATTAAGTTGAAAAATATGGTCAGAGCAATGGAGCAATATACTAGCTTACCAAGTCGTGAGGCTGCAAGTTGGCAACCCGAACTGACTGGATCTTCATTTGGTGGTCATGCCACTTTAACAGCCGGGGCAGTTTATCGGGATATGCTGGTGCTCACATTGATGTATGCTCAAGGAACCACGCTTGAACATGATATTTTTTGGATATTAAATAATGTAATATTAACAAAGAAATTATACTAAGAATACTATTTCTGCATCTCAATAATCCTTACCACTAGTGCTACCAAGCATCCGAACAGGGTAGGCTGCCTCCTAACTTTTTTTGCATTCTGTGAGTGGACCGGCTCCTCGTAACGCAAGCAAGCAGCTATTTCTGGGAGAGCCAGAACAATCAACTTCTTCAATGCCGAAGCCCAGTCGATGCTATCCAGTTGACTTAAGTCATCCAAGTGCTGGATAAGATACCGTGGACATCTCTGATTAGACTTTGGAGCCAAAAACATGGCCAAAATGTAGGCGATCCAAAGTCGGACGGTGTCCTCGACATCCTCCTGTGCCTTAGATGATCGGAGTTGAAATATTAACTTCTCCAAACCTTTTTGACGAAGATCTAAACCCTGGCCAAAACGTCTGAACAACCTTCCGTTGAACAATTGGCTAGACGTGTCGATCTTCTTTCCATGAGCTGGAAGACCCAGAATGAGTGCGACTTCGTCGGCACTGAATAAAACTGGCTTTCCGCAGAAAATGAACTCGTCGCCTCCATTGTGACATCTTATGATGTCTGCTAGCAGTCGCTCGTCGACTGTGAACATCTGCATGTCGACGAAGGCACCAAATGAGATCCTTCGAATAAGTTTTGTATGACATCTAGTGAACCCCATCTTCCAAACCTTCTGAATATATACGGTCGGCCTGCAACTATTCTTAAACAGCTGGGAAGCCTTCACTGGGGGGACTGGAACAATTTTCATGTCAACTGAAACAGGGGGTAAGACATAAGGCATACTTGTCAGCTGGGTGCCATTATGGATGTAACTAGGGTGTCATGAAATTTTAAGAGAGGATGTCATAATATTTTAACATAGGGATAAACATACCTGAAGGAGCCGCATCCTCATTCGAATGAAGAATGATGTTCTTGCTTTGTTCCACCATTTTCTCCTTCTGGTTCTTCCTTGTTCGCGATCTTCGTCCACAAACGAAAGCACTCATCTCCATGAATGAAGTAGATGGAAGAAAGAACTATGGAAGAAATTTAGGACACCAGTGGCTTCTCGAGCAAGAAATGAAGGATGGCTTCTCGAGCAACAAACGAAGGACCTCTAGGGTTTAGAAATTTTTTTTATGCCGATCTCAGAGAATATGAAAGGACACTAGGATCGCCACGATCACATCACACTGATACGCAAACCCGTAGGAACTGGCCATGTTTTGTAACTTTTCTCGAAAAGATGGCATAGCTAAGTTACTAGGGTATCGTCGAATTATAACTAGGGCGACTTCAAAATTTTCGCCTTGTTCAAATATATCGTAGTGGTGTCATAAGTTTATAACAAGGATGTCGTAAAATTTTAACTGGGGTATCGAGAATGGGTGTCGCGGGGATTCTCTCCATGGTCAGTTATAAGCACGGGTGTCGTAAGCACGGGTGTCGTAGCATTGGTGCTAGGGTGTCGTGAGGTTTCAACTGGGGTGTTGTGAAGGATTTTTGGTCGAATTCCTCCTGGTGTGTCGCGGGGATTCTTTCCGTGGTCAGTTATAAGCACGGGTGTCGTAGCATTGGTGCTAGGGTGTCGTGAGGTTTTAACTGGAGTGTCGCGAAGGATTTTCGGCCGAATTCCTCCTGGGGTGTCGCGGGATTCTCTCCGTGGTAAGGTGTCGTAGCATTGGTGCTAGGGTGTCGTGAGGTTTCAACTGGGGTGTCGCGGGGATTCTCTCCATGGTCAGTTATAAGCACGGGTGTCGTAGCATTAGTGTTAGGGTGTCGTGAGGTTTCAACTGGGGTGTCGCGAAAGATTTTCGGCCGAAATCCTCCTAGGGTGTCGCGGAGATTCTCTCCGTGGTCAGTTATTAGCACGGGTGTCGTAGCATTGGTGCTAGGGTGTCGTGAGGTTTCAACTTGGGTGTCGCAAAGGATTTTCAGCCGAATTCCTCCTAGGGTGTCGCGGGGATTCTCTCCGTGGTCAGTTATAAGCATGGGTGTCGTAGCATTGGTGCTAGGGTGTCGTGAGGTTTCAACTAGGGTGTCGCGAAAGATTTTCAACCAAATTTCTCTTGGGGTGTCGTGGGGATTCTCTCCGTGGTCAGTTATAAGCACGGGTGTCGTAGCATTGGTGCTAGGGTATCGTGAGGTTTTAACTGGAGTGTCGTGAAGGATTTTCAGCCGAATTCCTCCTTGGGGTGTCACGGGGATTCTCTCCGTGGTTAGTTATAAGCACGGGTGTCGTAGCATTGGTGCTAGGGTGTCGTGAGGTTTCAACTGGGGTATCACGAAGGATTTTCGGCCGAATTCCTCCAGGGGTGTTGTGAGGTTTCCTCTTGGGATGTTGTAATGCTTACTATGGTAACCAGGTATTTGGCTTCCCAACACTCTCTTCAGTAATGGTTTCTTCTGTTCCCCATTCCCCGAAACTCAACGAGGGGGGCGCAAACCTTTGTTTCCTATGAGGGCCCACTGAGATGGTGGCACGTGGTGAGTTTCCACGATAGGGGCGCCGGAGCTGAAGGCTCGGACAATCGAAACACCCATCAGGAGTAGCTTAAATATGGATGGGGGAATGCCATCGTTAATCACCTTTTTAGATGATCTTCTGAAATTTTTGGATACTGAGATGACTTCTGGAGGCGAGGGGCGATCGACTGGCCCCCATGGGAGCCACCGCACAACGGTAACCGTCGATGCGGAGGTCTTGGCATCGTCACTCGCAAACCGCGAGCAACTCCAAAGGCGGCCAAGCAATACTTGGCCATTTCAATGAGAGAGATCGAGCTCCTGCGTCGGGCCAACAGCCGACTGGAGGGGCAAGTAGCATCCCTCCAGCGAAAGATTGCCGAGTTAGCCCCGCAGCGTGTGGTGAGCTCGGCAGCGCCCAGAGAAGATGACAAGCCCAGTGAGGGCTCCTGTACTTTTTTCTTTTCTTTTCTTCTTATCTTTTCTTTGTGTGATGAATAAAAATAAATTTTAGTAACTTTTGTGTTTGCTGCCATTCGCTCTTATCATGTGAGCCTTACCAAACGGACCATCCTCCTGGGGGGTCTTTGGTGATCTTTCGAAACCTACGACACCCTAGTTGAAAACCCACGATACACTAGTTGAAAACCCACGACACCCTAGTGAAACCCACGACATCCTAGTTTAAAACCTACGACACCCATTCAGAAAATGTTAAGACAAAGCATTAGTTCAAAACCCACGACACCCTAGTTGAAAACCCACGACACCCTAGTTCAAAACCTACGACACCCATTCAGAAAACGTTAAGACAAAGCATTAGTTCAAAACCCACGACACTCTAGTCAAA
The DNA here is from genome assembly GCA_900491605.1 of Calamus simplicifolius. NCBI lineage: Eukaryota > Viridiplantae > Streptophyta > Magnoliopsida > Arecales > Arecaceae > Calamus > Calamus simplicifolius. The sequence continues at coordinate 707,512 of UESW01004550.1, read as the reverse complement.
ACCTATGACACCCTAGTTCAAAACCTACGACATCCATTCAGAAAACGTTAAGACAAAGCATTAGTTCAAAACCCACGACACCCTAGTTGAAAACCCACGACACCCTAGTTCAAAAGCCACGACACCCTAGTTCAAAACCTACGACACCCATTCAGAAAACGTTAAGACAAAGCATTAGTTCAAAACCCACGACACCCTAGTTCAAACCCACGACACCCTAGTTGAAAACCCACGACACCCTAGTTCAAAATTCACGATACCCTAGTTCAAAACCTACGACACCCATTCAGAAAACATTAAGACAAAGCATTAGTTTAAAACCCATGACACCCTAGTTCAAAACCGACGACACCCTAGTTCAAACCTACGACACCCATTCAGAAAACGTTAAGACAAAGCATTAGATCAAAACCCACGACACCTATTTGAAAACCCACGATACCCTAGTTGAAAACCCACGACACCCTAGTTTAAAACCTACAACACCCATTCAGAAAATGTTAAGACAAAGTGTTAGTTCAAAACCCACGACACCTAGTTCAAAACCGACGACACCCTAGTTCAAAACCTACGACACCCATTCAGAAAAAGTTAAGACAAAGCATTAGTTCAAAACCCACGATACCCTAGTTCAAAACCTACGACACCCATTCAGAAAACGTTAAGACAACGCATTAGTTCAAAACCCACGACACCCTAGTTGAAAACCCACTAATTCAAACCCACGACACCTTAGTTCAAAACCTATGACACCCATTCAGAAAACGTTAAGACAAAGCATTAGTTTAAAACCCACGACACCCTAGTTGAAACCCACGACACCCTAGTTCAAAACCTATGACACCCATTCAGAAAACGTTAAGACAAAGCATTAGTTCAAAACCCACAATACCCTAGTTGAAAACCCACGACACCCTAGTTCAAAACCCACAATACCCTAGTTGAAAACCCACGACACCCTAGTTCAAAACCCACGACACCATAGTTCGACACCCTACTTCTACCCGCCATCTTATATAGTAGGAGATCTTGAAAGCCATGGTCAAGCTCATAAACCACAACCTCAACCCCAAACTCCCGCTCCGCGGCACCATCATCCACAGGAAGAATATTTTCCAATCAGAAAGAGTTTTTTATCGTCAAGCTCATAAACCACAACAACCTCATAACGAAAGAATGTTCGTGCTGTGGATGACATTTCCTCCAGAAGTTTTTGTACAAAGACTTCAGTAGCCAGGTATTCCAGCCTCGAAGCTGAAATATTTTCTTTCGACCGGACTCTCAGAGCGAGGGCGTAGGATCGTGCTCAAACCTTTGAATGATTCCTTAGCATCCGAAAGCCAGAGCGAGGGAAGAAAGAGTTTTTCTTGCATAGATGAAATCCAAGAAAAAATGGCGGTAGAAGTAGGCTGGAGGGAAAGGGCATTTTCGTCTGCATGCTAATTTTAAAAAAAGGTGAAGCGCTTTCATGGCCGTCACGATCATAACGTAACATCGTAGCAGAGCCATAATGTCCGGCACGTCAGCCACGTAAGATCCATATGGACCAATCAGGAGAGGTGGTGCAGCCCACGTAGAACTTGCTGCATCAGGGGCGATGTACAAAGACTTTTCCCTTAGAGAATGCAAGGCCCTGAAAGTGGGCTCGGACGGGCACACAGCTTATTGGGCTGCCTTGACTTTGGAACGGATCATGACAAGACCTCAACTAAATCAGGTTGAATTTAGATTTAAAATTAGAGTCCATAAAATTTTTGATTGGATGCAGTTCATTATTTAGCTCAGACCAGACTCAACTTGAAAGCCTAAGCCTAAAGAAAAACTAAAGCATTGCATGTTTAATCAAACCTAAACCGAATATAATTATAAAAATTTAAAATGTTGTAGATCTTTCAATTTTTATACTAAATTTTCTACTAATTGTATTAATTATATGATAATGATTGGTAATTTTTAATAATTATATATAATTATTTTAAATTTTATCATCCTGAGATTAAAATATTGCTTGCTCTCATTGTAGTAGGCCAACAATACATTCCATATAAAAGCCTATCACTTTCCTTTTTAAAAAAAGGGAATAAATACACAGCCCCTAGAGACAAGGCCTAATTTTATTTTCTTTACCCATGGTTTTAGAAGTGTTACTTAACCAATCTGAGGTTAATCTTTGGCTGTAGTTGTTTACTGCCATTGCACATCTTGCACATGATATTTCGAAAAAAAAGGATGAAGGCAAAAGGATTGGTGAAAAGAGGCAAAGAGAACGGTCATAAATCAATTTTTTTATTTTTTTAAAAATTAATAGATTTTTGCATCCTTAGCATCTCCCATTCTAATTTCTTAAACCAAAGATATAAGGTAAAGATATATTAATTAATAATCTTATTTTTTTCATCGGATTTAAAGATACCGAAGTGCAGAGAAAAAGTTATGTCCTAATCAATCAATTGGCATAGATCTGCAACAAAAAATATTAATCTCATCTAATCTTCTTTGATTCAAAATAAAAACCTTAATTCGATCTTTATCTCCAGATCCAAATGACTATCGATGGACGAAGAAACCCTTAAATTGAAATAGAATATTTTAAATTAAAAAATTTTTATTAAAGTATACATCTGACATCGATTAATATGGTAAAAAAAAAATCAAAACGTATAAAAGATTTATTGATTTTTTAAGAAAATATCATTAAAATTAATTTTTCTATCATTTTTTTTTACCCTTTATCATTGCATTTCTTTGTTTTCCTCTATTTTAATCATCCAAACTCTTAGATGGATAACGACAGTAAATGGCCATTGATGGAAACTAATATTAAATAGGTTAAGTGGTACTTTTCAAACCACAGGTTAGCAAAGTGGTGGTTTAAAAAAAGAATTTGAGCTTTATCGCAAGTGATAAAGTGTTTTTATTATATATAAAAAAAATAACCTAAAACTTGCTAAGAATTAGGTTTCATATAGGGGGATAAATAAATTCTCCACTAGAATCACACACACATATAGAGTAAAATCAGCAAGTGTGATGACTTCATATGAACTAAGTTAAAACCATAATCTCTCTCTTTCACACACACACATTGGTTTTTCTTGATAACAAAAAAGATGTCTGTAACCTCACAGAATAAGTTTCCCTTCCATTAGCAACAACCAAAAGACTCAGCTGAGGAGGGAAGCGATTTGTCTAGACATGAGCTGTCTTTAAAGTAAAAGCATATCCAGAAGGTAAAAATCTACTAATTTTCTTTAAAACCATGTATATAGATAAATTTAATAACTTTTAAATGTTATTATTAAATTTTTAAATATTATTTAAGCATATAATCAAAGCATCCACGTATAAGGTGTACTCTTGGAAGCTCTATGTTTAATGATGAAATAAATAAGAAAGAATTAAGAGAAGAACGTACAAAAACGGATGAAGAGTGAAATTAAAAGGACATCATAAGCCTCTTTTGCAAAAGGAGAAAAAAAAAAACATTCTAATTATTTTTTAATCTACAATTACAAATTAATTAAATTTATTTTCAAATTTAAAATATTTTTTTATTGAACGCTTGAATTTTATTTATCCCATATCTTTTGAGAAGCTACCGCAGTACATATAAAAAAAAATTACAACTTTAAAATTCAAATATGATAATATAAAATTAGAAAATAATAAAATGTATAAAACAATATATTATTCAAAATTTATTGCACTTGTGCGTTCTCAAGGCTTTGAAATATTTTCCATTTAACATTTTTCAATGGATCCGCCGGGTTGCAAAAGCTTGCCCACTCTAAATGAAGTTTCGAAATCGAGAACTTTTAAATAATTTAATGAACAACGTAGTGAGACTCAAACGAAGTTAGTAGATTGCCGAATCACTGGAGGCTTAAATATAACTTTTCCTCGGTACTTTTACTTACGTATATAGAGTCGCAGCAGGCCTGCCAACTTCTTATGAAGTTTAATTCTCCATTGAGGGAGAATTCCTCCAAGCCAAAGGCAAAGGGTGGCGGCTTCATCCATATTGACAAGCCCTCCCTTTCCCGATGCCCACTCCATCGCTGGCGGTGAGGATGGTAGAATCCCTTTCAAATTCTTCTCTCTCTCCTGTGGCCAATTATATACCTTCAAATGATTTAACTTGAAAAAGGAAGCCAATCAGCAGCACCTGATTTCCTCTATCCTAATTTGTGGGAAATTATTTAAAAGTCATTTGCTTTACGTGTCGAGACGCACTTCACCTTATTTGAGATTGGTGTTGGCTTTTTAATTTCTTGTATGTGATTAAGATCACACCTGATACTCTTTTGCTCCCTCTCAGGGTACCGTGAGAATTTAATCCAGCCCAACTTCTTAGGGTAGCCACTCCAAGTTTACTTGCTAACTAAATTAATTCATTAGCGAATCTAAATCATATGGCTCAAAAACTTAAATAAAAGTTATGTGATAGCAAGTAGGCTTGATTTGTGAGCATGTAACATTTTTTTTTTCATTCAATATGAGACTAAATTTAGAGTGCCACACTAAAAGAGAGAGAGAAAAGGCTCCAAATGTTGTAGAAACGAGCCATCCCAGTAAACAGCGTCCCTACATCTAAAAGAACACAACTGATGGTTAACTCTTGTGCCAAGGAGAAGGCTTTTCAGATGATGTAAATTGATTGACAAGGTTTATGCTGAAATTTTTTTTACATTTCTATTATTTTAATTAGCCACAGAAGATATGCCAGTATTGATTTCTTGAAAAGTATATCGAAACAGTAACCTGTTGCATCAACAAGTTTTATGATTCTTGAATAGAAGGAATATGCCCCAACTTCTGTATGTTCTCCCACATACTAACTGTATTGGTGCACAAGACCAAAAGATGATTTAAAGTTTTTGCAGCATCATCACACTGGGGACATATCGGGTTAATTAAGCTAATACGGTTGGACATTAATAATGAGCAAGTCGGAAGGCCTCCCTTGAAAAGCTTCCAGGGAAAACATATATATATTCGGTGTTAAGTGCAGGAAGCTTCCAAATTTTGGTATGATTTAAATTTGGACTGGTAGCAATACCATTAACAAGCCATAATATACCTGCTGTACACTAACTTGAGAAGCATATATACCCACTAGCCCAACATAATATGCCTTCATGATTTTCACCTCCAATATGAAGTTGATAAACCACTTCTGGCACTTTAAAACAGGCCTTAATTAATGTTGTTATCGTCATGTCGTGACTCCCATCATAATTACTTCTTAGATCAAAGATAATTTCTTAAGTATTTACACCCTCTCATTTGATGAACCAAGCACCTATTATCATTTACCTAATCATCCTTTTCATCAGCCATATACTCAGAGAAGGCAATCAAACTGTTGACTTACCTTGCAAACAAAAAGCTTTCTATGATTTAGGAAGAAGAATTTTCCATAGAGTTGGCGCATATGATAATTGGCCTATGCTAACACTACTAAAGTATCTCTTTTAAACCTTACGATCACCATGTTGTAGAGATGCTATCATTTTGATTTTTCACTCTTAATGAGATTATCTCACATGAAGAACTTCTGGTATGGCAGATTATTGGAGATATCAACCGTAGGTGAACTAACCAAACAATTCAGGTTAAGCTTGATGCAAATTCAGTACTTGAGGTACGATACTGGGGGACACCAATTTCATGGAGAACTAATTTTGCTAGCTCTTATTTAAAAATTACTTCATGTTGTTTCCTATAAGAATATAAGCAGCATATATTATCCCTTGTTTTGGCATTTGCTTCCAGTAACATGGAATTTGTGCCAACGTTATCTACTATAGTATTATGCCTTAAATTGTAAACATTCACCATATTATATTAGCTTAATTGACGTCTGGTTTTTGAGGGGATTGAATTTTAACATTTAGCCCTATTAGCTGTATTGATCAAGCATTTAACACTAATAACTGAAATTAATAGAATTATAATTATATTTAAAAAAGATTAAATGTTTTGTGGCTAGTTTACAGGAACTAATCGTTAAATTAAGAGAGGAAGACAACAACTTAGCCTATTACATTTACCGGAAATATTGCTGACCTAAAAGTGGCGAAATCTTTTCTCACCATAATCAAGCATGCAAATTTTATAGAAGCAGCGTCCAAGAATCCAATCCATACCCTCCCTCCAACTGCTAACTAATATCAGAGATTCATGCAACTCTTGTTTTAACCCGTGGTACGTACAATAGGTTTTTCGTCGGCAGTAATTTTCTCGATTTTGTCAAGGGTGAAAAAGATTAAAGAAAGAAGAGCGAAAATAACTCATCCGTCAACTAAAGACAATCAAGAGCAAATGAAGAGAATTCCTAAAGAAAGGATAGTGAAAATTTTCTCTAAGAGACGCAACAGCAAGTATAAAAGATCGTGAAGAATCGGTAGCTAGTGGCCAGGGCCCTTGCCGCTGGACCCGGAAGGAAGCATCTGCTCCAAGCTCTTCCTCAAATCGCTCCATCTCTCCTGCCCCAGAGCAGTGGCGACTAAACCAGCAGTCGGTCTAGCAGTGCCATCGAGGGTCTCAGCAGCACCATGGCAATTAGCAGTCCCTTTAATCTTCGATGCCGGTGTAAGGGATCTCGAATCCACACAACGAGGGTGAGCCAGCGCCACCAAAGTCACCAGCACGGCGACGGTCCAGACTCTGCTCGCCATTGCCGTCCTCTCCCTCTCCCTCTCCCTCTCCCTCTCGGTACGTTGCCCCCGTTGCTGCTAGCTCTTAACCTTGATGCAAGAGAATTAACTTTTGTTTCATGCGTATTATTTAACCGATACAGTCGCATATATAGGAGTTTGGACGGTGGCCATGCGTCTGAGCATTATAAGAAAACGCGTTTCTTTTTCTTTGCATATTCTTTTCTTTAAGTATTTGCATCGTGTTCCACCACGTACGAATAAACGAGGCTCTTCGCTTTTTTATGTTCAGACATGGCGGTGGTTTAATGCCTCTCCCGGCAGTCAGAGTTTTACGCTTGACGGGTACGGTTAGTCGGATTGGACCCGGCAAGTCACTCGGTGCACATGGAATTGGAGAAAGAGAACAGAGGGGAGTATAATTTATAAATGAGGATCAATTACAATTTCATGATCGATGATCTGATCTATAAGTACCAGCGGTATTTAATGGCATATGAATTATTTAAAAAAAATTTAAAAAAATTTTTATCTTCAAACTTAAACACTAACTATCAAATTTAATATTTGTTGCCGCCGGGATCCATCCTTCGACTCGAACGCAGTCGATCTTCTGGGGCGGACCTGCACAGAAGTCCTCACGCGAGAGGCGTTAGGAGTAGCCCTCCGCGGAAGACCCTTCGACGCTTAAGTCAGTGAAGGAAATTGACGATCAATCAGAAAATGGGAGGGTGGATCTCTCCGGGGAGTCTCTCCAGGGGCGGCCGATTGGGAGCTCTAGGGGGAAGCACCGACGAGCAGCTAGGGAGAGTGGGAGAGTGAGAGTGAGAGTGAGCGCATACCTAAGAGAATCTGGGAGTTGTATTTATAGGCTGTCACCTATATCTTGAGCGCAAAGGCTCGAAAGTTGTTAGGATATGGAGACGGATCGAATCAGGCCGTCGTAGGGCCGTTGGGATCCGGATCTTGTTCGTTAAGGGATCGATGGCTAGGAGAGCTCCTTGATGGCTTGAGATCTGATAGGGCGTGGGCCCCAGGTAGCCGTGATAGGTTCTAGACCACTCCTCAACATGATTCCTTGCCTGGGACACTGTTACGATAGGCCTAGGCTCTCCCGCGCCAGGTTCCGCGGAGGTGAGTGTTGGACCGTGGGAAGCTTAGGGGAGCCGAGCTACGGAAGCTCGGGGAAGACGAGCTATGGGAAGCTCGGGGGAGCCGAGCTACGGAAGCCCGGGGAAGACGAGCTATGGGAAGCTTGGGGAAGACGAGCTATGGGAAGCTCGGGGCATCATGGCGGGCGAAGGGATGGGGTTGGTCTTACCCTCCTTGCACGACTATCAATGCGATGATGATTTTACCCCCCAACACATGCCCCCACTCCCTAGTTTGAAGCGTAGATTCGGGCGTAGGGAGTATAGGCCTAGGTGGCGCGACCTGCATTGGTAATGCGTATTTGATTGCCTGCGCAATGATGCCCTTAATTAATGCCGTGGGGCCATCTTGCCTTTCCGAGGCGGATCCGGCATTCCTCGGGAGCGAAGGTAACGGCTGGGGAGATGCCACGTGGGAAATCTCGACTTTCGCGGCGCCCGTAGGGACAGTTCCGGACGCCTAGGTTAGGGCGCCCCATCCTCACCTTGAGGCGGTTTCGATTGGCAAAAAGGAGTTGTGGCGGCGCTATCTTTATTCGTAGAGCCTCTTTCGTTCTCCTCCGAAGAACTTCGTCTTCTTGCTCTCGCTGCGATTTTGCTCATTTTTTTTCTTGCGGTCGAGAACATGGTGAGCCCAAGCGACCAGGTTTCGGAGGTGACCCTGGCCGATCTGGAGCGGGTGCGTCGCTTGTACAAGATCCCCCCGGATGTCGTCTTGTTGGTTCCGACGGCGGAGGACAGAGTGACGTCCGATCTAGAGGACGGAACATTCTGCTACGAGGAAAGCTTGAGGGCAGGCCTCCGATTCCCCCTTCATCCATGTCGCTCGCCCATTATCGGCTCGAGCTGACTGTTCACGGTTTGCCCGATTTGTCGGTCCGGATGCCAAAGCATCATAGTTCCTAGATTTGTTTTGGAGCAGTTGCCCGAGTTTTGTGCTCGTCTTTATTTTATGCATTTCAATGCTCTTGTAACGCCTCTTAGGCAGTTGTAATTGGTTTTGATGGCAATGAAATAAAGAAAATTTTGTTCTATTTCTCAATTTCTGTTTCTCTTGTGCCAAGTTGTTGTTGCCGGCCGTGGGACATAAGGACACCCGCTCATTTTTAGGCGAGGATCCTGCGCCATCCGAGCTAGTCGGGGCTTGTAAGCTGCCCGGGTCTAGATGGAGGTTTAGAGGTTGTTTGGTGGTTAAATATGTTCCTTAACTCTGGCCGAAGCTCGGAGATTCATGCCTCGACCCTGTTGGAGTTCGGATATTTACGGCTTGGCCCTGCCGAGGATCGGAGAACGGTTGCTTGGCCCTGCCAAGGTTCGAAGATTAGTTACTTAGCCATGCCAAGGTTCGGAGATTCAGAGCTCGGAGGAGTGACTTAGTCGTCACTGTTAGTCATAATGCCAGGTCCCTGTGGGGTTCAGTGAGGAGCATCAAGGCGGAACGGGTGGTACATGGTCACGCCCTCCATTTATGACACGACCACTCCCGAGGAGACGAATTATTGTCAGGTGCTGGAACTCTTTCTTTTTCATGCTTCCCGAAAGCGGCCAGCTTAAAAGAGCTTGGGGAAGTGTTGGGAGCATTTATTGCGGGGGGCCGGCAGATTGGGAGGTACCCCGTTCCCAGAGAAGAAAAGGGGGTTCCCGAACAGTCCGCCCGCATTACCGATTTCGCTTGGGATGGGGCACGACCTTTAGGATTCTGCAGGCGCCAATTAAAGCGGTGATACGTGGCGAATTCTCACGGGTCGATGGTTACGGCCTGATTGATCGAAATACTTGCTTGAAAAGTATAAATACGGATGGGGGGTGTTGGTCTTTGCCATCCCTTTGGTTCAGTCTTAGAACAGCTTTCGACATGGCTTCTCGAGGAGGAGAGCAGTCATCCGACGATTTAAGAGCGACGATCAATGGCTTGCTGCATCCGGAGGGGGGCCGTCCCACCATTACGGTCGATGGACAGGCCTTGGCGTTGGCCTTCACGAGCCACCAGCGGCTCGAGAGGGTCATCGAAGAGTACGTTGCCGTCACCACGAGGGAGGTCGAGGCCCTACGCCGGGTGGCAGACCGGCAAAGGGAGGAAATAATATCACTCCACCGACAAGTCGCCGAGCTTTCCCAGCGCTTGGAGGATTTGTCGGCTTCCGGAAGTGACAGCGAGCCTTAGTGAGGGCTCTTTTTGTTTCTTTTTCTTTTTTTGCCATTGTTTCCTTCTTTTCTTTTTAATCAGTAAATATGAAGATTTGTCATACTGTGCATTCTGTTGTTTCTAGAGCATTTGCGAACGTTGGTTGGGTTTTTCCGGCCGCCCAAGTACGAGCTAGGTCTTGGGAGACCACGGTCGGGTTTAATTAGGGCGCGCAAGCCACCCGAACCCGGACATAGCTTAGAAGGATACTTAGGTCGGCCGGGGCTTGTGAGCTACCCGAATCCGAGCTAAGCTATGAACATTGTTTAGGTCGGCCAGGGCTTATGAGTTGCCCGAATCCGAACCAAGTTTTCTTGGGGGGTCACTGGTCTCTGTCCGGACCAGTGGCGGACCTAGGCGGTTCTTTAGGAGTCCTTTACTTCCTTCGGAGTATCAGGAGTCTTTGTCTTCGTTTTCACTTATAGGGTATTTGAGAAGTCACCCTGCTTCAAACGATGTCCTGGGGTGCGACTAAGGTGCGAGGACTTTGCTCCTTCGGCCGATGTTCGGCCATCGGGCGCGACCAGGGCGCGGGAATGTCACTCGGTTGGCCCGAGGAACTTGATAGCTAAGGCCGCTTCCTGGCTTTGGCCGAGGTTTCGAGCGGCAGAATGTAGCCCTTGGCTTTGGCCAAGGTTCGGAGAATTTGTTGCTCGGCCCAGTCGAGGTTCGGAGAATTTGTTGCTCGGCCCAGCGAGGTTCGGGAATTTGTTGCTCGCCCAGCCGAGGTTCGGAATTTGTTGCTCGGCCCAGCCGAGGTTCGGGGAATTTGTTGCTCGGCCCAGCCGAGGTTCGGAGAATTTGTTGCTCGGCCCAGCCGAGGTTCAGAGAATTTGTTGCTCGGCCCAGCCGAGGTTCGGAGATTTCCTGTTCAGATAGGTAACTCGGTCGTGCCGAGGATTGGTGAGCAGCACCTGTTTCTTTTCGCAATCTTTGGCAATGTAATGTATGATGATTCACGTTGCGAATTACGAAAACATGTGCCGACAGGAAGGTATAATAAGGTATACGGAGTGGACTTATAAAGGACATACCCTATTGATAATACTTACGGAGATTGTCCGAGTTCCACGTCCGGGGGATGGACTTTCCGTTTAAATCTTGCAGCTTGTAGGTTCCCGGTCCAATGATCTCGCTACTTGGTATGGGCCTTCCCAGTTTGGTGCCAGTTTTCCTTTCCAGCGGTTTGGAAACAGAGGCTTTCCGGAGAACAAGATCGCCAGGCAGGAAGGCTTTCCCTTTGACTCTGGAGGCGTGGTAGCGGGCCACCCTTTGTTGATAGGCAGCCACTCTGATCCGGGCCTTCTCTCTAATCTCCTCTATCAGGTCGAGGTTGGTGCGGAGCTGTTCGTCGCTAGCTTCCTGAGTAGCTTTCCACCGCAGCGAAGGGAGGCCTATCTCAGGGATAACGGCCTCCGTGCCGAAGGCCATCCGAATGGGGTTTCGCCTGTGGGGACTCTCGGGGTGGTGCGGTAGGCCCATAGGACGTGGTGCAACTCGTCCGCCCACCTGCCTTGGGCTCTGGAAAGACGAGCTTTGATCCCTTGAAGCAGGGTCCTGTTGGTCACTTCGGCCGCTCCGTTGGCTTGCGGATGCCCGACCGAGGTGAGGTGGTGACGGATTCCGTGCTCTTCGCAGAACTGGCGGAACTTAGGGTTGTCGAATTGCCTGCCGTTATCAGTGATTATAGTGTGCGGGAGGCCGAAACGGCAGATGATGGACCTCCATAAAATCTCTGGCCCGTGCCTCGGTTATTTGTGCAACCGCCTCCGCCTCGACCCATTTAGTGAAGTAGTCGATGGCGACAAATAGAAATTTTCGCTGCCCCGTGGCAAGGGGAACGGGCCGAGGATGTCCATCCCCCATTGGCGAAGGGCCAAGCGGAGGATATAGGAACCAGGTGGAGGAGGGGAGTCTTTGAATGCTTGAGTGCCTCTGGCATGGGTCGCAAGCTCGACAAGATCGTCTGCATCCTTCTGCATAGTCGGCCAGTAGTAGCCTTGTCGTAGCACCTTGTGGCATAGGGACCGGCTTCCCAGATGGTTGCCGCAAATTCTCTCATGCACTTCACGGAGAGCATAATCTGCTTCGGACGGGCGGAGGCATCTGAGCAGTGGCATGGAGAAGGACCGTTTGTAGAGTTGATCGTCGATCAGCACATAATGGGTGGCCTGCAACTTTAGCTTTCTAGCTCTCTCCGGTCGGGTGGAAGCGACCCTTCTTTGAGGTACTTCAGAATGGGATCGAACCATGATGGTTCGGCTTCAACTTGCATTATCGGTCGGCTTCCGCGATGCTGGTTCTCCAAGGTCTCCAGGTGGAACTTTTGCTCGGCGTCCATTGACTCCGCAGTCGCCAATCGGGACAGTAGGTCGGCACGGGCATTCTCGGATCTGGGAATCTGAGTAATCTCAAACTCGGAAAAATGGGGAAGTAGGCTCCGCACCTCTTGAAGATATCGAACCATGTTCGGCTCCCGAGCCTCAAATTCTCCTCGTACATGGCCAGCCACTAGCTGAGAGTCGGTGAAGGGGTTAAGTTTCTCCACCTTCAGGTTGCGGGCGATTCGGAGGCCGGCTAGCAGGGCTTCATACTCAGCTTCGTTGTTGGAGGCCGGGAAAGAGAAGCGGACGCCATATTCAAAGGTTACCCCCTCGGACTGGTGAGAACCAGGCCCGCACCGGAACGATGAGCGTTAGATGACCCATCGACATGGAGGAGCCACCGGGCTCCAGATTTTGGTTCTTCGGGGGAGTCTGGGGTGGAACCGTCCTCCGGGATGGTACACTCGAGGAGGAAATCGGCTAGCACCTGAGCTTTGATGGCTGGGCGAGGCTGAAAGTGGATGTCATGCTCGCTCAACTCGACGGCCCACTTGGTCATTCTTCCTGATGTCTCGGGCGGTGGACCACCGCCTTGATGGGTTGGTCGGTCAGGACCGTCACAGAATGTGCTGGAAGTACGTCGCAGCTTCCGAACTGAGGTGATCAAGGCCAACACCATTTTTTCAATCCTGCTATATCTTGTCTCCGCATCGCGGAGTAGCCTGCTGACATAGTAAATCGGCTTTTGGACCTTGCTTTCCTCTCTGACCAGCACCGAACAGATGGCACCTTCTGAAACAGCCAGGTACAAGAACAGGGTCTTGCCGGGCTCGGACTGCTGAGGAGTGGGGGCGAGCCGAGGTATTTCTTGAGATCTTGAAATGATTTTTGGCATTCAGGGTCCACCGAAGTTCTTAGCCGACCGAGGTTTTGAAGAAGGGGAGGCATCTCTCGGCCGAACATGCCACAAAGCGGTTAAGAGCCGCTATCCTCCCAGTTAGGCGCTGGACCTCTTTAATAGATGCCGGGGTGCCATTTGTTGGAGAGCTTGAATCTTCTGGGGGTTAGCTTCGATACCTCGCTGGGAGACCATGAAGCCGAGAAACTTTTCAGAGTTAACGCCGAAGGCGCATTTGGTCGGATTGAGCCTCATCCCATACTTGCGGAGCGTTGCAAAGCTCTCTGAGAGGTCCTCGACATGCCGTGATGCTTCTTTGCTCTTGACCAGCATGTCGTCCACATACACCTCCATATTTCGGCCGATTTGCTCCTTGAATACTTTGTTAACCAGCCTTTGGTAGGTGGCACCTGCATTTTTAAGACCAAAGGGCATGATGCGGTAATAGTAAGTACCTCGGTCGGTTATGAAGGCGGTCTTTTCTTCATCCTCGGGGCCATCCGGATCTGATTGTAACCCGAATAAGCGTCCATGAATGACAGCATTTGATGACCTGAGGTGGCATCCACGAGCTGGTCGATCCGGGGAAGAGGGAAGCTGTCCTTCGGGCAGGCTTTGTTGAGGTCGGTGAAGTCGATGCAAATCCTCCACTTGCCGTTCGACTTCTTCACCATGACGACGTTTGATAGCCAGCTTGGATAATTTACCTCCCGGACGAAGTTTGCCTTGATGAGTTTATCTACTTCTTCTTTAATGGCCTTTTGTCGTTCGGGGAAAAGCTCCTCTTCTTCTGCTTGACGGGCCTGTGCATCTCGTCCACGTTGAGACGATGGACGAGAACCTCGGGGCTGATCCCCGGCATGTCAAGGGGACCAGGCGAAGATGTCAGCGTTGCTTCGGAGAAACCTGATCAATCTGTGCCGAGGTTCGCCCTTGAGCAGCGACCCAATTTTTATGGTTCGGTCGGGACGAGCCTCATCCAACGGCACCTCCTCCAGTTCTCTACTGGTTCTCCTCGCTGTTCGGCGAAGTCCTCCCGAGCGTCTAGACCGTCAACCTCGGCACTCTGGACTGAAGGCTGGTAATGAAGCATTGCCGAGCCATGGCTTGACTTCCTCGAACAACTCCAACTCCCTGTTCGGTGGGAAATTTCATGGATAAGTGTGGGATGGAGACAACTGCCTTGAGGGATATTAGGCCGGGCCTGCCGAATATTGCGTTGTATGGGGACCTGAGTTTGGTCACTAGGAAGTCTATGTAAACAGTGGCCACAAGGGGCCAGGCTCCTGCGCGGACCGTCAGGCGACGACCCCTTTCGGGATGATGACGTCGCCTGTGAATCCCATTAGGGTGGAATCCATGGCTCGAAGGTTTTCCATGAGTAGTTTCATCTTGGCAAACACATCGAGGTACAGAACATTCACCGAACTTCCACTGTCAACAAGGATCCGACTTACATCATAGTTATTCAAATTGAGGGATACAACTAATGCATCATCATGGGGGAACTGTATCCCTTGGAGATCATCGTTGGAGAAAGAGAGCTCGCCCGTCCGTGCCTTCTTTGGCGCTGATCCTTCATCATCGTTCCTGGGGCCCGATCCCCGGCCTCTTCGATCATGTTGATGCGGCCGATCACGGGCGGATTTGGTGGAGGAGGAGGTTGTTGAGGTTCGGGCTGGCGGTCGCCTCCTTGTCTGGCTCGGGCGCCCTCCTGAACTGATTTAGCCACCCCCGCTGGATCAGCCTTTCGATTTCATTTTTCAGCTGCCAGCATTCTTCAGTATCGTGGCTGTGCTCCCGGTGGTAGCGGTAGTACTTGGTGGGTCTCTTCGGATCGGGTTCCCTCGGAGAGGAGCTGGCCGGGGGAGTTGGCGCTCTATCTCCATGAGGATTGCGCTCGGGGCATGGTTAGCGGAGTGTAGCGATCGAATCGCCTGGGCGGGCTTCGGGAGCGATTCCTCGGCGGCAGTGGGGGAGCTCTTTGGCGGCGAGGCGGACTCGGCCGACGGGCAGGTCGGTGCCTATCGGGACCTTTGGGCTCCTTCTTTTTGCCAGCTCGGCGCGGGCAACTCTCCGCGACTCTTCGACCCTGGCGTATTTGTCCGCCAGGGCCATCATATCGAAGAGGTTAGGGGGTAGCTGACTTCCATCGCCAGGTAGAAGTCGCTTTCCTTTGAGACTCCCCCCGCCAAGGCAGACATAGCCACCTCATATTAAGGTGGTCCACCTCTAACATGGCCTTATTGAAACGGCCAAGATAATTTCTCAAGGACTCCCCCTCTCTCTGCTTGACTTCAAGAGGGAGTCAGATCTCTGTCGGTGGCGCGGCTGCTGACGACTGGCCGATAAAAAGATGGCTCAGTCATTAAATGAATCAATGGAACCTGGCTTTAAGGCATTGAACCAGGTTCGGGCAGATCCTCTGAGGGTGGAGGGGAAAGCGCGGCAGAGGATCGCGTCGGATGCTCCGTGGAACATCATTATTGACCGAAAGCTGCTGAGATGGTTGTCCGGGTCAGAGAGCCGTGGTAGGGTTCGACGGCTGGTAGCTTGACATGGGAGGGAATCACTTCCTCCATGATCCCTTTGGAGAAAGGGATGCCCTGCTCCGCTTTGGGCTGAGGCGGATGGGCCTGCCTGGCGGCGTCCAGCTCCTGGCGCATCTCCCAGATCTATCGATGGATCTCCTCTTCAGCGGTAAGAGGAGGAGCTGGGCGAGGGGAGCGCAGGGACGGCGTCGAATCATGGTTGGAGGACACCGGGGAGAGGGTCCGGGCTCGCCGAGATATGGGAGGATCCCTGTCGTAGCTGCCTCGCGGACTGGTTTGTCCCCTATGGGTCGATGTGGGGGATCTGTGGCTTCATGCGGACCAGAGGAGGTCGCCGGCGAAGAAGGGATCACGGCCTCCTTATGAAGGTGCGGAGCGGGAGGAGCTGCGAAACGCTCTGGACAGGTGGGTCAGGGTCTGAACTTGCTGAACCAGTGGGAGAACTGGTCCTGGGTCACCGGGATGGCTGGCGGCGATGGGGTTTCAATTGGTGGAGGCTGTGGTGCTACACTGCTCATCGGATCAGGTCTCTGGGAGGCGACTTGGTCTTGGGCTTCAGAGGTTGCTCGTCTCCGATTGGCCATTAGAGAGGTTCTACCCCAGATCGAGATCCTTATCTCCTTTCTTCAAGTTTTAACGGGACTTGAGCCCTTCTCTAGCGCCAATCTGTTGCGCCGGGATCCGTCCTCCGACTCGGGTGCAGTCGATCTCCTAGGGCAGACCTGCACAGAAGTTCTCACGAGAGGCATTGGGGGTGGCCCTCCGCGAAGACCCTCCGACGCTCAAGTCAGTATGGGAAATCAGCGATCAATCAGAAAATGAAGGTGGATCTCTCGGGGAGTCTCTCCAGGGGCGGCCGATCGGGAGCTCTAGGGGGGAGCACCGACGAGCAGTTGGGGAGTGAGAGTGAGAGTGAGAGTGAGCGCATACCTGAGAGAATCTGGGAGTGTTGTATTTATAGGCTGTCACCTGGATCTTGAGCACCTTCTGGAAGGTTCGAAAGTTGTTAGGATACGGAGACGAATCGAATCAGGCCATCATGGGGCCGTTAGGATCCGGATCTTATTCGTTAGGGGATCGATGGCTAGGAGAGCTCCTTGATGGCTTGAGATCTGATAGGTGCGTGAGCCCTAGGTAGCCATGATAGGTTATAGACCACTCCTCAACATGATTCCTTGCCTGGGACACTGTTACGATAGGCCTAGGCTCTCCCGCGCCAGGTTCCGCGGAGGTGAGTTGGACCGTGGGAAGCTCGGGGGAGCCGAGCTACGGAAGCTCGGGGAAGACGAGCTATGGGAAGCTCAGAGGAGCCGAGCTACGAAGCTCGGGGAAGACAAGCTATGGGAAGCTTGGGGGAGCCGAGCTACGGA